>JAAPAO010000690.1:1864-17059 GCA_013115145.1 Perkinsus chesapeaki
ATACGCACACTTGCGATGTTATGCCTAGGCGTGTACACAATAGGCGCATCTCAGGTTGAAGCTTGCATGTTATACATATATACGCACACTTGCGATGTTATGCCTAGGCGTGTACACAATAGGCGCATCTCAGGTTGAAGCTTGCATGTTATAAGTCTATCTTACGTGAATGTTCTCATTGTTCAGTTACAAACATTATGGCAATTCCCTCATTTTTATGCATTGGCGTGGCTGTTCCGTTGTGATTATTCTCGAGCTGGGTATCGAATGTTTCCACTTGAGGATGAAACTGGCCATCAAACAGCGGAAATGTGTAATACAACCTGGTGGAATCTGATGATTGGATAATCACCTTTCTTCGATATCTCTTCGAACTTTTTAAAGGACTGCAATGTCGGGTCGCTTGAGATTAAATAAAGCTCTTCGGCAGATTTGCGTATTCATTTTTGTAACCTCTAGTCCGGTCTACTCGATTTACTTGATATTGTCCAACCTCATACCGTATTTTCCTTTAATCTCCTCTCCTGTTTAGGTCGTCCATATATGTTAGCATTGGCAGCACTTCCAGTGGTAGCCTCGGCAGTTGGTGTAACAAGTTGGATGTTTGCCTTCTCGGGATCGGTAGTACCCATATCAGCATACTGGCATTTATTAACCTTAAGGGAATGGTATAAGATACTTCATTAACTTTTCCAAATCCACTTGGTTTTCTGCCTACTACTAATTTCGGTTATATTGTTGTTGTTGTAAACTATAGTCTGAAGTAGCCCAAGTAGCATCCCAGCCTCGTAGCTAAGCTTAGCAGTTCATGTAGCCTGGAGTGAGCTGTATTATCAGGTTCCTAACATTATTTATTATCGTTATGGTTTCACCAAGTTTGCTGCCAATCCAAGTAATGCATCAGCCAGACGATACTTTCTCCATTCCGTTTGGTATTTGGCGGCTATGATGGGATTCTTTGTACTTCATGCTCAACGTAAGTGGAGCAACCAAGGGGGATATCTCAGGAAATTCTGTTATCGCAGTTCGAGTAGTTGTATTAACCGCATGACGGTTAAAGGAGTACTCGTGGATGGCGCAAAGCCATGAGTGGGGGTATTAGGATATCCTTATTATTATCATGTCGCTTCTAATGAGGATCATTTCTGTACCTTATGGACGGTATTTCGATTCTTGAGCTTCTAATGCATACTACTATACTGTATACACAAAGTACTCTCATAATGCATATACTGTCACTCCACCACCACGAGTTGTTAATCATTCAGGTCCACACCGTAAAGGTGTTGAAGTCATTGATGGTGAAGGTGGTGGTGGTGTATGTCGAAGTCCATGGATATTACATGAAATAGATATGGCAGATTGGAGAACTAAATTCCGATCTACATTAGAGAAGAAATGGTGTATACATGATTGGCTCAGATTTGATTCGAGTGTAGGGTCTAATAGAGTTGAGGAAATGCAAGATTGCAAGATTTGTGTTTATTCCAGGTTGCCAGAGAGTTGTGTCCACCTCGTCCTGCACCACTATGATGCGGGTGAGAAGCTTTTGTATGGTAGTTGAGCTATTTTGTATCTTTAGGATGACAGGCGCATGACGTGTAGCTTTTTTGGGTATCGTTTTAGGCTTTTTATGATTTGGTTTTAATGTTGAGTTGTAAAACTTTGATTAGATGGTTTGATGGTGGGCATCATCGGAGAGTTCATCTCGGTGTGGAGCGCATGATGCGAGCCGGCATTGTTCGAACTCTTTGCACTGGAATACTGTATAGGCTGATTGGGAGATCACTCATTACCTCTCGACTGCTTTGCATGTGGGGTTCATAGGAAGTTGTGTTGGTTTGTTGCAGGCAAGCTTCATACGGTATTGGTAAGTGGAGTTGAGATGCCTATAGATAACGGTATGCTGGGATTGAACCTGGGTGCAGTTCCTTAACGATTACACTATAATGGCAGCTGCTCGTTTATCTATGATATTTGCTCCATTGGACTGCAAGAGGCCTTCTAGAGATGCGTTGAAGGTGGCATCTAATTGGCTGTTGGATTTTTGTAGCCTTCCGTCATCCCGGAATTCCCTCCCGATTGTTGTGGATACGTTCGATATCCTTTCACGGAATCGAGCAGTATCTTTGAAGCTGGCTGAAACGGTTGGATATTGGGTGACGAGGGAATGCGCACTGCGAAGAATTCCAGGAAGAGTATCTTTTGATTTATTAATTGCATTTGCTGGTGTTAATCGACGGCATGACGAGCTTCTCAATCTATTGTCGAAAAATCTATCGAGTGCGCTGGTTTTGGATACCTTTGGCGAAATCGAAATCTGTGCGCTTGCGGGAGCATTTGCTCGATTGGAGTATCTTTGCGTAACGTTCATGAGTGAGCTTCTGAGAGTTGTCGAGAAGCGGTTCAGCGATGGTCTCAGTTGGCGGACTTATGCTGTTATATTACACGCTTTCGCGACACTCAGATTTCGACCAGGTGAAGAGAACCCTCTAATGTGGAGTGGGAGACTTAGCTGGTTGAAAGCTCGAGACTATTCGGGTATTTTATGGGCCTGCGGGAATTTAGAATGGGAAGTCGATGAGAGAATTATTCGGCGCGCGGTAAAGGATTTGTGTTCGGCCAATCGTGACGTGACGCCCATTGATGTCTACAGCATTCTTATGGCTTTCGCTTATATCGAACGGAGGCCGGAGGAAGTGGCGGAGATTGTGGAGGTCGCCGTCGGCAAAAGATACGTTCCTTCGGGAATGTTGGCGCGGCAATTGGCTGCTGCTTTGGCTGGAAATAGGGAAGTTATTGGCCTACTTGGATTGGACTCGCTGAGGGTTGCACTGAATTTATTGGCAACATATGAAAATGATAAAAAAGGAACAGAGTCTAGCGGAGCGGAGCATGAAGTTAGCAAAGTGATTGAGAGCATGGGCTGCTGCTGTTGGGAAGTGTTGGGATGTGTTGATATTGGATGGTATTCGGTGGATATAATTTTAAAACAAGTGGCTGAGTGTTTCTGAAGTAATACTGGAGGAGTTGGTGAAGGGGGGAGAGATTGGGTATATCTTGGGCTCCCTCCTCACCAGAGGGCTATTGAATGAATTCGAAGTTTATTCTTTTACCTTGAACAACTAAGAAACTTGAAAATAGATGAATGCTGGACATTTAAGATACTTTTTATTCGAATGCCGATATAGAGTATTACTTACTAGAATACTACTAGCCCATCATTGCCCGCAGATCCTTGAGATTCGGCTCGTCCCTCCGCGCGCAGTTCTCATCAGTTTTAATGTATTTCCCCCACGAATGTCTCTTCAACTTCACCATTTACTTTCCTCGTTCAATCAGCTTTCTGCCGCTCTGCGGCCGACTCGGGTAGTCCTACAAAATGCTTCTCGAGCTCTAGTAGAATTTTGTGGCGCTGCGGGAAATTTGAGTAACTCACTGGCGATCGTCGTAGACGCTTTTGACATTCTATCACGACATCGGTATGTCGATACGGAGCTCGGTGAAACCGTCGGCAACTGGCTTTGCACGAATTACAGTGGAGCTTTGGAACCCGCCTGGATCGGCCATACCGTAATGGTGGCGTACGCAGGGGCCAGCCTGCGTACGCAGGAGGCAGTGCTGGCATGGGTTGGGCAATGTCTGATGAGAAATGGAGCTTTGGAGGACTTGACGATCGACGCGATCTGTGGGTTGACAGCGGCCTTGGCGAAAATGGATTATTTGAATTTTATGGTTTACGATAAGATTTTGGATGAAATAAATCGGCGGTGTGAATCATTGACGGCGAAGCAGTACGCAGTTTTGTTGCATTCGATGGCATCTGTTGGGTATAGAAGGAGCAATGCTCTCCCAAAAATTGGAGATTTGTCGCTGCTTGGGGCGCGAGAGGTGTCATCGGTTATGTGGGCGAATGCTACGTTAGAATGGAAATGTGATGAACATATCGAAGGAATCGGTATGGAGTTATGCCGGCGGGAAGAAGGCGAGTTGACTGGTATTGATGTTAATAATATTATTACTGCTCTGGCTTACGGGCGTGGAATTTCTGATAGAAAAAACGTATTTTGGGCGATCCGATGTTCCTTGGGGAGAACATATAGGCCGACGCCAGCTTATGCTCGGCAGCTCTCCGCACTGCTGGCGCAGTATCCGGAGGTTTTGGTTGAATTTAGCATTCGTGAACTTGGCAGAATAAATGGTGCATTGGATAGTTATCACGGCGCTAAAGGTGAGGTTAAGTCTAGTAAGATGGAAATGACTGTTTTGGAATCTTTGGCTAAAATTGCGCACTGTGAAGGTTTTCTAATTGATGATAATAATTGTGATGTTGGATGGTATACTGTTGATGTTGTTATTGTTAATGTTTCTTGAACTTGTGAAGTCATTTCGCGTTGAGTCTATAAATACATATTCACCAAATCAATCCGAGAGAGTTGTGGCATCTCCGCTACGTTGAGCTTCCCTTTCACTTGCTCAGCTGAAGTCATCATCCCAGGTGTGGTGGAAAAGTGTCAAGTCCCTTGAGAAGACCATCTCCTCAGTAATATGTAAGCAACTGCAATGACCAGTGGTAATGCGCGGAGGACCAGCAGGTGTCTCCATTTAAGAGATATAGTAGGAAGTTTGGGGTGAAATCCTTTCTGTAAAGGAACAATCCTTCCGTGTTGAACACTTCAATGGCTATATCTCGAAATGCTGTCCAATCCAGCACCGGTCGTCATTTGGTTCACCTCCCGCTTGAAGGCTGTAGCCTCATAGTAGTTTGTTCCATGTTATAATGTCAGCTGATCCTTCCAGCTGTTCCGTCTGTTGCTTTCCTTTTGATGATAAAGATAGATTGCCGATGGTGAGGATCGAACCCACGACCTTTTGCATACAAGTGTGGCTATGGTCAGACGCTTGGCATGTGCGGCCATACCTACTGTCGAGAATGCGTGATTAAACTGGTGGAATCTGGTTGCGTATCGAATGTTGGTTGTTGGGACCCCATCAGTGGGCCAGCTCAGTGCCCTGAGTGTCGCATATGGTCAGAACCGATGTGCATAAAGTAAGTTCTGTTGAACAACAATTGGTAGAGATGCTGACTTGTGTAGTTTTCATCACGCTCAAAATGTTGGCTTTCGCCGCACTTTTGGTGGAATGTTGTTCTAGAACATGACTACTCATCGTCGATTTATGTATCTATTCCATCCATTTTTATCCGTTAATGTGTCATCCGATGAAGTGAATATTTCGTCGTCTTGAAACTAGCATCACTGGCTTCCTGCATATGATAGCTTTTAACCTTTTCACCACTGCGTTATTCCATTAAAAGTATAATGTATAGTATAATATTAAGTATGTTCTCTGAAAGCCTCTGTCAGACCTAATCGTATTTTAATTGGTAACGATAAGGTTATCATCAGTCATAGTGATACCTCCACTGCAGAATCGACAACAACTAAAACACCACAGCCATCCAAAGGTAGCATTATATCATTAAACATGTGGAGGAGGATGAAGAACTAAATAGTATTTAGTAAACAACACTTGCTTTTATAACATTTTATTTTTATTCGGTAAATAAAATTGACTTGGTGTGGCCCTGAAGTGATGGTAGCGCTTTCAAGTTGTGATTTTTCTTTGTCATTTATACGAGTGTTATAGCGCTTTCGTGAGTGCAATATTGTAGGGCTTGTTCGGTTCGTAACGTATTATTAAAGTCATCGTAGATTTCGATTAGTCTCGTTTATTAGGCCGATCGTCTGTGATGGGAAATGATGATAAAATTAATGATAAGAAAGTGGGTTGGGAGGTTTATACGCGAGAAGAGCCACGACCGATGGGTCTGGAGGAAGGGCCATTTGGAAGATGTAATGAAGCCAAATCGATCGCCTGATCGATTTTATTTAGGTACCTTCCCGACCCAGAGGAACCCTCGTCTTCATACGTCTTCGTAAGGTGGCGGATGAATCCCATCTGCGTCTTTTTTGCTGCTGCATGTTTCATTGAATAGTTTTTATTGCCGGTACGGTAGTAGGAGCACATTCAGCTAAGCATCCTAAGCCGGAATATATATTATAAAATAATGTGGTCGAGGATACGTTGATAATATAATTTAGAAGATACCGTTGAAAGTGCTTTTATTAGAGAGAGCGAAGTCTGAGGGCTAACGAATGGGGTGAATTTTATTTCCTCGAGCCCGAATTATTTTAGTAATAGATACTTCTGCAGTGTTGGGACTTGTCAGTCTTCCTTGCTTGGGACTCACTACTTCTTGCTGTTGTAATCGACGTAGATGATACGTTGTTCATTGCTGAGACACCCTAAAATCGACCGGAATTTGGTCAAATTCTGCCAGGCCTGGCCTTGCCAACAGTAGCAGAGCAAATTCATCATCTATTCCAACGCTGCGTAGTGAGTATCATCATCATCCTTGTTGAACGATAGGTCTACGATGGACACAAGAGGAGGAGGAGCAACAACGCCGAGTAATCGCAGCAGCACAACAAGTGAAGGCGCAACCTGGGGAGGAGGTATGATATTACAGTGTCATTGCAATAGCTCGATAAGCAGGTAAGAGTAAGAAGACGACCACTGAAGGGAATGTATGGAGTAATCCTTGGTGGGCCGCCTCAACATCCACATCATCACCAGACAGCAAGGCTCCTGCTGGTCGGGCTGCTAGTGGAGGAGATAGTAAGTATGATAGTCGGTAGTTTATTTTGAAAATAATGTAGAGATAGCAGCTGGTTGAGTAAATATTACAATAGTAGATAATCTGATTCATCATGTCATATGTGTAGAAATTACATATCTTGATTATATAAATTATATAATTTTATATAGGATATTTACAATGTACTATTTCACCTTGGTATGGCCTGCTGAATTATTGTATAGGTGGTGTAAGCTGGTTGGAGGCAGCAAGAAGAGAAGGAAACATTCCAATGAATATCTATCATTGTGCTGGCAGCAGCAGCGGTGAAGAGGAAGATAGGGAGCATGAGACTGCGGCTGAGACACCTCCGTTACCGAGTAGGATACCCATTCCGGAAAGTTTGCTGGCTCGCAAACCGTCAAGTGGGAATGAGAACGAATGGCAGTCTCGATGGGGAAGGGAAGAAGAGGCAGATAGTCCAAGCAGACGATACTGGGATGAAGGAGAATTAAGTGGCGCGCGGTCGGAGGGAGTGAAGTGGACACCGGTAACGGTAGCGACTCCTCGGGATCTTCCAACGGTAAGCATGGTCCATGGGTGAAGTAAATCTGATCTGAGGCTTCCTTATTTGGCTAGTTCTCTTCGGTGTTATATAGGATACACTCGCACAGTTCGGAGAGTAGCTACTTGCAATCGATATGATTCAAATATTTTCACAAAGTATCTTTTGTGGCAACCCGCGAAGTTCAACGGTAACGTGCTTCAATAGAAGCAATTCTAAATTATTGAAGACGTGATTGACTACTAACAGGGTTTTGGTTATTCATACACCATTTAGCCTCCTCCTCCTACTACTCCACCTCCTACTACTCCACAGCCTCCACAGCCCAATCAGCAAAGGATACTTCCACCTAAACCAAAGTGTAGGGCACCGACATTAGCCGACCTGGAGAGGAAAAAGGTGAGGGAGATTTGGGAGCAGTTTCTGTAGGATGTTTTGTAGGTGTGGCGACGATAAGCGTGTTGTCGTAAGTTGACTGGCGTAGTACATGATGATTGGTTTCTCATTACTAAATGATGTTGTTTTATTATTACTCTGATAATGGTAGGTTAAGTTATCACCATTCTTTATGGTTGACCTCGACATCGAATGTTGTGCTATTTGTTTTGATACTTACGATGCTGGGATGCGGGCTCCGATGGTGGGTGTCCTAACCCGGGCTAAGGCGGCGGTGTTGGAGTTTCCTCACCGGAACAGTACAATAGATACAATCAATTGCGAATGACTGTCATCGGGTTTGAATGACAGCTCGAGCGTTTTGTCCAAGTTGGACTGCGAGATTCGGCTATAATTTTGGGAAGATTTTTCAGACGTTTTTCCCTTGTAGGCGACTTTGGCAGCAGCTCCTCGCCCTATCTGTTGTTTGTTCGTGTCCCTTTATTCCGTGTGTGACTTGTCAACGTTGAAAACGTCAAGTACTAACGCTGTCCACGACATTGTAATTCTTTTACTACTGAGTCATTGCCCCGTACACTTTATGTGTGAAATCCTGTTCCTCGAAGTCATCATTTGACAGATGTTATTGGTAGGTGCTGGGTCGATGCGGCCACACTTACTGTCGTAATTGTCTAAATAGTATGATGACACGGTCTTGTGAGGCACGTATCCGATGCCCGGAATGCCAAAGGGAGAGTGATGAAGCATGCATAGTGTAGGTATATAGGGGATCAACTGCTGCTGCTGTTGTCATAGTCATTCAGGCCGAATAGACTTTTGATGAGGCAGATGCCGACCACTCGTGATTGTCGAGCAGCCGCCGCTATCCCAGATGATGATTGTGTGGATGATGCTGCCTTGGCTGAGATACTTCAAATGGAGGAGAATGGTACGTTACTGAGCTTTACCAACCGATAAGGCTCTCCTACTATGCAGGTATAACGGAAAACTTTCCCGCCAGTCCTTCCGTTGGACAAACTGATCCGTGGGGGTTGCGAGCACCGGAGCACATCAGCGCATCCCATTCCGGCCGGGGTGAGGAGGCGTTTAATGAGAGTAAGTTGGCTAATGCGCTAACGACACTGGTCTACTGCTAGTCACCGTGCGTCTCAGACGTTTAATATACTTCGGGTTTGATATCATCATGGGTGCTTTTCCCCCCTGGGGTGGGATTACTGGGCCTTGATGAGCTGTTGAAAATTCTGATTTACATCGCTGATCTCGATTCTGAAGTGATGGTATTTATGATGTATAATTTATCAGATTCCTTTCAATGTGCTGCTGTTGCACCATTCCCGCCACGAACTACATTCGAGCCCGAAGCTGAGGAAGCAGCTGGTGGCAGTTCACCTATACCATATGAAATCTTCCCGACTGCTGTCCCCCAATTCCCTGTTACTACAACTGCTAAAGTGGTTATCCCTCCTACTGAAGGTATAGGTGAAGCTGATTGGGGAGTAGGCAGTCGATGGGGCGAACCAAGACGTGTGGTCGCATCAACCCAGCAGCTAGCTGTTGGAAATGGTGGCAGTAGTTCTAGCAGCACTGCTGGCAATAGGGCTACTGGATCAGCATCTTCATCGGCTCGTGAAGAACTGAATGCTATATGGGAAGATTGGTGGAAGGACATATCAAACAGTAAGTGGGTTGTGCTCGCTCGAACTGCTATTGTTGCTGGTCTCATTGGTCGTATTACCACGCACACACCCTGGCCGAGTGACTCGGTATATATTATATTAATAAGTCAGGGCAGAAGATATTGGTCATTTCTGTTATCGTTCAGTAACGGTCAGACTCTCGGGATTCATTTCCTCGCGCTTCAGGTGGATGTGATTGGTTATACGAGGCTCGGCGGAAAGGGAACATACCTCTGAACATCTGTGGTATTGGTACCTCTTCAACACGAGACACAACTCCAAGCCCGCCCGTATCAGCGGAGCCTTGGGGATCGCTACAGTACAACAGTCCCTTGTACCTACCACCGGTCTCTGATGAGGAGCAGCCTAATCCGCCCCCGGCTGTGGCTCTGTTGCCGCCTCGCCCTACCCATATTCCGCCACCTTCATTACCAGGGGTGACATGTGAAACACCGGCACCTCGAGTGTTACCGTTGTTGCCCCAAGTCATTCCTCCGGCGATGCCGGTACTCCCCGATATAAATGCGCAGCGATTGCCAGCCGATGAATCACACTACCTTCCACCTCGCCCTAATCATCCCCCTGTCATCGGTACAAGTAGCCGGGGAGGATCCGCACCGAACGGAGCTCGACGGGTTTATCCAGCACATAGAGGAAAGCTCGCAATGATGGTAATACTAAAACATCAGTCTAGATAGTATCTAGTAGATACTCTTGGATGGAACGTGGATCGAGTAGTGCATTCATGTGTCTCATCGTACCGTCATTCTGCAGTTGGCTAGATGTAGATATTGGCGCTGATTCAGCCGCTGATCTCACGTTCGCAACAATACTGCGATATATGTCGTGTGATATCTGACGATCCAATTTGCTTCTGCAGTGCCCTCGTTGGAGTTTTAATTCTCAGGCCTCGAATTTGAACAGCAGCTCTTCATCCTCCAGTCGCATTAGTGTTACAGGGAATCCAGTACCGCCAGCGGTTCGCCCGGTAACTTTATTAGCGTGTTCTCTATGACTTCACTTCTCAACTCGGAATTCTGATCTGGGCTGGTTCCATTTATTCCTTCCTAAATATAATGGTTATAAAATATGATAAAAATCCTCTGTACACTGCAGCACCTTATTGCTACTTACCGGTCGGCATCTAATGCATGGCGTTCCGTCGGAATGACTCCGAAGCAGAAAAAAAACGTCATAAGCGACGATTTGTCCTTTCAGGCCGAAAGTCGCAATCAAGAGAAGGGGAAGCTACCACCGAAGCCAACGAGGCCGCCACCGTAACCAGCCATAACCTGAGTATCGACCGTAATGGTCAATCGATCGATAATCGATGATGATTACTCCAGTAACTGGAGGTCAGTCATGTAGATATTTACAATGTACTCATGATATAAGTTTTTGTGATTTCTTTCTCCGAGCTAGTGCAAGTTCAGATTTGTAGTCTATACAATATCAATATTGATCTCTGGTTGCAAGACTCCGGTGCCAGGTCGTGGTGCCTCATTGGCAGTGCCGATTTGGCACGAGGCACAGTGGCAGCGGCCAGGGCATAGCGGAACGCATTTCCCCGATTAGTGAGAGGCATTCGTGGATCGGATCCACTTCATCCGTAATTCCGTAATGATCCGATTGAAATGGTTTCAAAGTGCCGCTGAAGGGCTATTAGACTCTAACAATTAGATAAACTAATGCTGAGCTACTCAGTGATTATCGTTGAAATTGGGGATTTTTCGTGAATTTTTCATGGTTTCACTCAAGTAACATTAGAATGCGAGAATACATGAGCACAATCGTTAGAGGTAGAGAATGAGTCCTAGATAAGGGCTCATTTCCAGTGTCATACTGGGCAGTTTTTTATTGTTAATTCCTATCGGTTGCCAGCAGCAGCCCGTTCCAGAGCGGCATCGTAAAAGGCTTGCTGCAATCGAAACTGAGTTTAGCAAAGGTAAGAGTGCCGCTGCGTACATCTGAACCAGAATCCCGTGAGTCACTCTGTAGGCAATAGATCAATACTCATGGAGCCAATGCTGATGAAATGACTTGAGAAGTCCAGCGATTAAGTATTAGAAAAGTCTTCAATTGGCCACTAGTAGTGGCCCACTGGGGTGGGTAAGCTGTGGTTTCGTTTGTGTCGAGCGATTCGTCATGATCAGACGTAGCAGCTCATTGCTGGTTAATAATCTCTTATAATCGTCAGCAAGACCACTGTACGAAGCGCCAGGTGTTCAAGTTGGCAGGCAGATACGTCGAGATTTCCGGCGAGGTGAACGAGAGCCTGGCTCGAGCTCACGCGGATTGTGCCCGGGTTCTGGCAAGCGGGGTGGCGGCTTGTCAGCATTGTTACGAGAGGCGAGCACCCTCCCGACTCGGGGGCCCCAAGGGTAATTAACAGTCTAGGTTCTGACAGCACTGAGGACTTCCATCATTCGCCACGCTTAGATATTCTTGGAAATGTTGAGCATCTGTAGCGGAATATATTAACTGTGCGGCGGTTAAATTATGGGCCGTAATTTTAAATTACTAATTTGCAATTTTTCATATAGTAGTTAGATTATGTTGGGTCATTCAACTCAGATACCAGCCGCCATAACCTGAGTATCGACCGTAATGATCATCTACTTTTGGAGAAGGGAGGCTGGCAATGGTGACCACTTCGTGAGGCGATTTGCTCTAGCATGGATGCATGAATCCGACCAGCGACATTACTTTTAATTCCTCATAAAACGTCCAACTGCCATGAAAGGCTATGTTCCCGTTTCATTCTAGCGTCTAATACTTATCGTATTTTGTTACCATCTTTCTAAGAGTCTCTAAGGGGCCTGACTGGCTCCTAATTGTATAATTTAGCCAATTTGTTCACTTCCATGACAGCAGCCTCGGTTGATGGCCCTATAAACCTCATCTCCAGCCCCGAGGACTCTCCCATGGAGGAGGTTCCGTCTCCACGTATAAACGGCGGTAACCTTCCTATGCGAGACCAAGCAACAAGTACCACCCCATCTAGGGGCAAAGTGAGCTTTAAGGCGAGAAACTGAACTGATGGCCGCCGAGTGGTTAGGTTCTTCCCGACACACCGCAAACTCGGAATTCTTTGTCGCGGACCTTCGAGGGCGCTCTGTTTGTCGGGCAGCTGGTATGGGTGGAGAGTTCAAATGTAATGTGAACCTGAGAAGCCCCCCAAAACGTTGTGTAACTGAATAGGTTTTTCTGCTGTCCCAAACCCCCCAAAATTCAGAGTCAGAAGGTCGACTGCTGGGGGAGGTGATCGATGTATTGAAATCTCCATCACAAGGAGATGAGTTTTTGTACTATGTTTTGCTCTACAACAAAGGAATGCACTTTTCCGACTGGTACCAGTTCTTTTAATCCTCGATTGGGTAGGATATCCATCAGGTACAATAGCAGCGATGTTGTCGCCCTCACGCCCGAGGAGATTTCGAACCATCGGATACTAGATGGGGAAGCATCTCAAGAAACGGAACAAACTCCAATGAACGACTCTGTCTCTACTATCGGTAAGATCGCAAAAGGTTGTCTCAACTTCAGTTGTCTACATTACAGGCTCTTAACTGAGCAACCATTACATAAACCATCACATTAGTTTTTCCAAAGAAACTTCTTTGGAAAAGCGAAGGGAAAGTTTTTTCTCGAAAAAAAAACTCAACTTTTTTCTCGAACTTCCTTTTCTCGAATTTCAATCTTTAAGGTAATTCAAAGGCAAAGTATTAGATAACGAATACAATGACATATTGGTAGCAGCCATTATATTTTGGTGATTTTGTTGTTGTTTTCTATCTCTTCACACCAGTTGTTATTTCTGTTATGAAATTGAAACTATTTTGCGCTATCAGATATGGATAGCGGTATGTCTCATATCGGTACAGCTCCCAACACACCAAGAATACAGCCTTCTAGAGGGCCATCGTCGGAATCCATTGGGACAGATGAGAAATATTGGGAACGACAGTAAGGCGATTTATTAGTGTGTTGCACAACTCGTGCTATCCACCGATTATCAATATAAGCGGATTTTGGTATCTCTGGTATCCGAGTTCCAAAGCAGAAGGACTAAGTTGATATTAGCACTGAAATGGCGAGCAGGAATGACTATGTTACATGAACTTAATCGGACCAATTTATTACTCCTCACATTTTGGACACCAGTAGAAAGTCTGGTCAAGCGATGACAACAAAACGAAAAATATAGCAATGTGGTGTGCACATCACCAATGACTGTGTCCCATACAGGCTGCCAGTAGTCGTCCTTCTCACACCTTTCACAGCAGAATGCATGCTACGTGTTTTCAGGTACGGTAGAAAACATAACGAACAATTTTACATAGCGAGTCATCGGATAAATTTGGAGAAAGCTAAAGCAAGGGTTAAGAATATCCGGTTTGTTAAAGTCGGTCAGGATCCTCCGATATACACCTGGTACGGCTGTGGTGGTGTCTAGTTCACCGTATGCTCTCGAAGGTTCTATTCGCCGTACCCTCCCGAAGTAGTTGGTCGGTTGCATCTACAGCCAGGTGATACTAGAGATGATCCTTCCACTCAATTGGATATTTGCAAAGGATGCTTTATGCCATTTGGCGATGAAACTGAGATGTAAGGTCCGACACATCTTCCATCCATTGATGATATTATCATTAAGTCAGTATTCTATTTAGGGTACTCTAAAATATAGTATTGACTTAGTGAGCATTATACTGATTATAGTGTGTATTGTATAATAGTTATATATTAAAGAGCTTGGCTTTACCAGGCTTAGCCTTCCAAAACCGAAACTGTTTCGGATTCTGAGTATCCATAAAGTATATTAAGATCGCATTTACCCCCGCTGCCTCATCAGGTTCTGCCATATGGCAAACTGTAATGTGAATAACCCTCCTGGTGAGTTACCCGTCCTTTACAGTTGCCGAGCATGCTTCTTCTTCTTTTAACAGGTCGACTTATTTGGCGTAAAGTGTTCGAAGATCATGTGTTGGGTGTAGTTGAAGTTGATGGTCAATCCAATGACACTTATTGCGAGAATCTTGTTCTCTTTACTAAGCTGTTTCTCGAAGTGAGGTCGAGGAAAGCCCGGCTTAAGTGGATCTTTAGCACTTCAACTTGACTGCTCTCAGTCCTATCATTTTTCAGGGCAAAAGTCTATCAGAGCACGTTACCAATCGGAGAGAGTTGGTGAAGTCCTTCTGGTTCTACATGTTAGTCCAATGGGACTATCCAGAGGAGGTGCTGCTGCTGCACGGCAGGGATGCATGCAACTGAATTCTCAGGTTCCTACGTCCCCGACTATGATGCCGATATCTTCCAGGCCACCACACTTTGTCGGTTATTTCTCCAAAGAAAAAGTTGATCGTCAATTTTCCCACATACTGTCTTGTATAATGGTGCTGCCGACCTACCAACGTCATGGTTATGGGAAGTTCCTTGTGAACTTGGCATTTGAACTCAGTGACAGGGAAAACAGGTCAGTTCGATAAAGATACTCATCTGAAGGATAACTGTATCGTCTTGAATATATTAATAATTATTGTCCATTATGTATTACATATCTACTTGCCTTATTACTAATAATATGATATCAATCTTTTCGTGGTGTTCCGTACAAGTGTTTCAACTTTATAATCGACCAACCTCTACTTGGTGTCTGCCGCCGCCGCCCACTCACTCTCCCCCGTATTTCAGACATGGTAGCGCAGAAAGGCCGTTCTCTCCAAGTGGACATATACTATTACATGCAGTGTGGGCACGAAGGATATTGGAATATCTAAACAAGACTAGGTGAGCCTAGAAGATGCTCTAGAATGATAATAGTATTATACAGTATTATTATTATTAAAGTAGTATTATTATTAAAGTAGTATTATTATTAAAGTAGTATTATTATTAAAGTAGTATTATTATTAAAGTAG
>JAAPAO010000691.1:0-17048 GCA_013115145.1 Perkinsus chesapeaki
CCAAAGAATATCGATGAACATTCGCTGAGGCAGATGCTGACAGGACGTGGGTTGATGGAGGAGATGACTGTGTAGACGGCAGAGAAGGCGGCGATGCTGCGAATGCTAAGCATTTAGACTTGATGCTGGCAAAGCTAACAAACATCACATTAACGAGCTAATGACCGAAGTAGTACATCTTTTAATATGGAGTATATCACCAGATTCGGGCCCCGGCCGAAACGGCTGTCGGTTTCTTTCAGGAGTATCTTTACGCTCGCGTGCCATTTAGAATGTCGACCGTCATGCACAAAGGGGCGGCTCGAAATGTTGGATAGACGGAGCGGATCCGTCGGAGCTAGACGGCCAAGTTACCGGCCGCAGCCCTAAAACGGAGAGCATGATCTTGTATATCACCAACTTCGTGACACTAAGTGATCAAATCTTGTTGCTCGTTATTAGGAATTGTTGCTTGGCAAGAAGTTTAAACCCAGGTTTTAAACCTGGTACCTGCTCATGTGACGTCTGCTGCCGACGAATAATTCGTCCTCATCGTCCTCATGGGCCCATATTCGAGCCTCGAATGTCGAGAAAACCACATGATTCAATTTGGTGATTCTCAGAGGTGGGTGTCAGGATTGAGCCTGGGTCGTCTTACTGTGTAGTGTAGAGTCTACATTGCAGACTGCGAGCTCAAGCCCAAGATAAACCGCAAAAGCAGTAGCTGAACATTTCGGACCGAAATTTTCGGTTACCGAAATGTAAGCTGCCGTAGCTAGCTTACAGTCGTCAATTCGAATGTTTTTTTCTCAGAAACCCGAGAAAGTCAATGAGCTTACAAGGCAAATGACGCTCGCTGAGGCGTTTGTTTGAATAACCTAGTTAATTCTTGATGCATGACGATACGTTCATTACTTCGGGTGTCGCCTGATTACAGTAATCAGATTACTAGGGTTTCGTGGCTCGGCTTTATTGCCACTAGAGAGGGAATTGTGTTATTCTAGTTATTCTATACTTCTAGTGGTCCTGTGACCAGCTCATCTACTACTAATGCTCCTGTGACAGTAACAGTGTGACCAGCACACCTACTATTAGTGGCACTGTTACCAGTACACTCAGAACTAGCGGTGCCGAGACCAGTACAACTACTTCTAGTGGCCCTGTGACCCGTATGGGCTACTCCTAGTGGTGGGTAACATTTGGACATACGGGGCATCATGGAGCTTGGCATTGTTCCTGTACAACTAAGTATCCGTGCACCTTGCCCTAGCCCGCTTAGCCCTACTTGTGCAATAAATGGATTTATTATCTTCAGCTTCCCTGAGCACTTCGCATGTCCTCTTTTATTTGGTTCGGTGACGTTTTGAGGGTGCCTGTGACTTGCAATTTACTCTCCAAACACAACCGCATTCGAAGGGAGAACTGATCAAGGAGGAGTACAGAAGAAACGTAAAGTGTTTTTAGTAGAAAAATGATCCTGATAAGATTTCGCTCACTAACAACACCAGCTGAGCGTCGGGAATTATGGTATGTCTTTAGCGCCGCTCGCCGCCTCGATCAATCGTGTTTACGGTCGACCACCAGCCTTTTCCTTGAAGCTGCTGTAAAGAGCTTCTTCCAACTTCTTTTTGGCCCCTTCACACGACGTTTTAGTATCTTCAACTTGACCCATGTCCTCGAAGATCTGTCCCATTCTAAGTAAGGCATATGCCCGGCGCATTCTAATCTACAACAGACAGGCATGTGCATTACACCACAAGCAACGAGCTCACCTGCCACGGAACTGAAATATCCATCAGCACTCTTTTGCATATAATCTTCACAGTGTGCTCGATGTCAAGTGCACACATGTCCCAAGCCGTTCGGAGGAACACTGGCAAAGCACTTTCGAATTCCTAAAACGAAAATGAAGGGCAAATCAGAAGAAATGGATAAGACTCACCTCAGAGGCCTTCTTCAAATCATCGTCATCAAGTTCGATAGGAGCATCATCCTCGCCAGTCTCACCACGAGCTGGAAATGAATAATTTAATGGCGCGCGGGAAATAAGTTCATACCTCTGCGTTCTTGTTCTCTCCTCTTGATTGCTTGTTTTTGAGCTTCCTCCGTTGCGTTTTGCATTTTATTCAGGACCATCCTGAACAAAAACACATCGACACGAAATGGACGACGTTCTCGAGCGATGTGAAAGATATCGAACGAAATCGGGTGCCATCTTGGAAGGAGCCACGCTGGCCGTATCATCGTGTCCTACTAAAAAGAATACTTTTTAGTGTGTTTAAATGTGTTCATCATGCTGGCCTACTAATGAATATACTACAAGCTTTATGTACATTATGAAAGTTATACTTATTCATATCAATTAGTATCGAGATGTAGTAAAGCCGAGAACTGTGCTCAACTTCAATGGCACATATTTCATCTCGTTCGGACCTATGCCAATTTGAGCTATCTTGGCGGAACGTACGGCAATCAAAAGCAACTCAATCTTGAAAGTTTAGCTTTAATCGGGTTTTCATAAGATGATGAAAGATTTGTCTGGTAGGAGGACCACACACCGCAGGCTTATGATAAAAAGTGAAATACCATATTAACATTCCCCCCGCATAGCAACATACTTTAAATCATTGCACATTACCCACCCTATCGCCCAGTGCTTACGCCGCCTTAACCATTGAAGATGCCACAGAATACTTGTTCGACATCGTACGGCTGGTTGCCTTCCATGATGCAGTCTGACAACAATAATTTCCTGGCGCGTGACTTTAACATCTCTCGACTTACCCTTCTTGCCCAACTCTTACCACACTCCTCATTGATGAATTGAGTGGCCCTATTTTGGTACATCCAACCAACGGTTTGCAGCAACGGAGCACCGAAAGATGTCTGACAAAGAGAACAACAACAAAAATGACAGGTAACCAAGTTAACCTCAAAAATATCTTTTACATTAGCCAGCACTTGTGCCTCCTCTATAGTCTCATTAATGAACCCTTGCTCATCACGGGCAATCACGTAACGGTCCAATCGTGACAGCAACTCTTCAGCACATTTAATCTAAACTTAATAATGCCGCCCCCAACAGACGGTTTAAAATATCTTTGAAAGTTGATCTTGAATGGAACTAATTGATCTTGAATGGAACTAATTAAAATCATTATAATGATTTATAAAAAATATAGTGTAACTTCACATTCAGCGATGTAATACTACCTACGTGTAGACGAACAAAAGATATCAGCCCTCGAATGATGGTGCATTCGGACGTTTCTTTCGGTCTAAAACCACATAATTTCCGATATGACAGAAGAGCACTGCTCGAAGGGTGCATAACTCCTTGTATATAACTGGGCCACACACTGTCAATATCACTGTCCCCATAATTGTGTAATCAGCAGACATTAAAGATCCAGAATTCGCCTCGGACAAAATCTTCCTTATTTTTCCGGCCTACTTCCCGCCTGTGTTGCTGCCTCTTGGCCTTCCTCTTCTGGTCAGTATCCTTACTCATCTCACTCTGCAGCAATCTGTTGGTATAATCCTCGTCACTCTCTCCGGGATTCTGTTTCATATCTCCACGTTTGGTGGCCTTATCAACTTCCTGCAACATAGCGTCCGCTTGACTTGCCAACTCCAAATGACCAATGAACGGTAAGAACTTCTCAGACCCTGAAAACGCGATTCATGAAACGCTTCGCTTCGCTAAAATGAGCTCACCAAATAAAACAGCGAAGAAGAGCTTGGGGTCCAATGTAGCGACATTGTCTTGGACACCTTCGAGGCCTTGAGTATCATACTTCTTACGAAGCTCAGGATCGGACAGGCACTGAATGAACGATAATACTACATCACCAAATCTAAGTACTTCCGCCGCCAAAGGGGCTCGAGAGCTCATCAAGTGGCGGAAAAATATCTTATGCACCCTTTCAAAACATCAACGAGATCTTAAGCTAGATGAGCAAACATTGCAATGCAAGGTATGGAGCGAATTATCACACCTACGCGTTGATACAATATATTAACGTAGCGTCATGAACATCTGTAGCACGCACTCTCTCAACTCAGGTACAAATATTTATACATACCATTTTTACATCACACGCACATATCATTCGACACAGGAATGATAAGTTTTCCACTGCCCTACCTGATAGGCCTGTGATAGCTCCTGGAACTTCTTATGTGCTTCAGGATCATTAGGGTTCTTATCAGGATGCACCACCATAGCTTTCTTATAATAAGCCTTCTTAATCTCCCCTTTACTCGCATTTGGCTTAACACCAAGTACATCGTAGAATCTGATAACAATGAAAAAAGTAACAACCGATTCCCCACAATGAAGAATACGAAGACCAACAGAAGTCCCTAATTTCCTTCTGCACATTCGCGACCAGCTGATCCCGGTTAATGGCAGAAGCTCTTAAATATTGTTAGCTTTGATTACTTTTTCAATCTCATTTCGGAAGGACAATACTCCCTCAATTTGGAACAGAGTTGAAGTTCAATAGACTACCCAACTGCGAGTTTCACAGTATTAGCAATGGCCGAGCATCAACCTCGAAAGAATCTTTCAGCAGTTTCACATATTATGATAAAGCAGACCATATTAAGATAATGCCTGTCCCTATCAAACTTCAATCAAAACAAAAATACATTCGCACAGAACATCAAGCTCTCATAACACTTCGTACCGCTCTCCCCTCAACTTTCGGATAATTGAGTGATACCCCCCGGGTACTGGCCTACTTGGTATCGACAACTTCACCATCATGGCCACCACCTTCATGCTCGGTATCGGAATCAGGGTCCTCGGGATTCTCATGAACCTCTCTGATCAACTCTCGAAGATTCACAGTCTCATCAACCCATGCACCAAGCTCGTCATCCCACTTCATGTACCTGAAGAACGACACTCCTATTAGCCTTCTGGGTATCTTGCACGCTTCGAGGTAAGATACGCACTGAAACTCACTTCTTATTTCCAGCTCTGATTGCTTCTGGTGTGTTGTAAATACCGCGACCGACTTGAACCGCGCCAGCTGCTACACCGCCGATACTCAACCCAGCAAATCCAACAACACCTGAAAATCCAAGTACCCCAAACAACCTACAGCGTATCTTGCACACTCAACCCAAAGATACTTACCCTTAGCTAAGCCCGTGAAGAATCCTCCAACTCCCTTTTCCTTAGCTCCAACCGTCGGTGCCGCAACAAGTGTAGCCGCACCCGCAAGGATACCTCCACCGGCTGCCTTAAGCCCAGACCCAACACCTAACATCAATACCCTACATCACCAAACCCGCACAGGTTCGATTACCGCTGAGGGCATTTTTCGGTCTGCTTTGGTTCATAAGATCTGTATACCCATCCTTGTCAGCATATTGTTCATCAATGGCTGCCAATGACTTATTAAGTGTTCTCCTCTTCCCTCCTTGAGTTGCCAATGCTTCCTGTTCTTGTCGTTCAGCCTCCATTTTACGGGCGAAGCTGTCGTCGTGTAACTAGATAAACCATATCCTCATGTTCGTTTACAAGTACGACTTCACCCCATATAGAACTTCCAAGAATCCCTCGCTTTCGTATCTCCGAGCATCACATGCGCAACTCAGAGTCCTCAATGTGAGCATCATATACATTAGTGAAAAGTTTTGCGTGTCACAACTGCGCGTGGTCGATTCTCGGGAAACCCAGTACGGGGATTTCAACAGATCAGCAATCGTAAGAGAATCCGTTTCGGTTGTTGAGGAAATTGCCCGCCAAGTTTGCCATCTCTATATGACGCGTACTGTATACTAATATATCCCTATAACACATAAATCATACTCTATGCGAGAAAAGCTACCAATTTTCCCACAATTCTTCCATTAATATTTTCCCGATCAGCTTTTCTATCTTACCACTAGTGCTTCAGTTTCAGTTTTCTTCTTATTCTTCTCCTCATCCTCCTCAGGTATCGGCCCCAAGGTCACTTCCTCCTTCCTCGCTGTTGTCGGTGCGCTGCTCTCCGGCGTTGATGATGACGATGATGTCGTCGAAGGGACAATCGGTGGAGGGAACTCTGTGGGGTCATATGGCGCCAACTCGGAAAATACTTCAAGACGAATGTGATTCACATAGCCCAAGCTCTAATCAACAAATCGATCACGCGATCGATTATGCTCGACCTCTTACCTCTATGCTCCACCGGCAACCTGGCACCTTGGCGTCACTCAACTGCATACCACCACCGAGCGACTTCAAACCTGACAAGAAATTTACAAATCATTTTTTTCATAAATTTTTACTTTCGGCGACTTCAGCAAGAGTCGGCCTCTCCCCTGGTTCACCATAACGCGCCATCATAGCATCGTCACGCGCCATGAAACTATCGCCATCCGAATCGACACGAGTCGTCGCCGGAGGCGGTGCTTCGCTCCGCTCGTCTAGCGTCTCATGTTTCTTAGATTTTGACTTCTTCGATTTCAAAGCCTTTGGCTTATGCCAATGCCTTTTATGACTTTTCTTTTCCTTCTCTCGTTCCTCCTCTGCGCCTACGTGCAAATTATCATTGTCATACCACACTTTTCTCAAATCACCGCCAAGGAGTGGTACAACAACAACCAAGGAGGAGAGGCCTAATTTTTCCCAAAAATTTCCCAGAAAATTTCGTACCACTCCTTCGCAGATTCGTCCCGTTACTTACTTTGTGCAGCGTTGTCCCATTCGACCTTCAAGTCGTATGGAGGAGCTCCGGCCCAGGCCTCGAAAATGCCTTCGCCGGCTAGAGGATTAGAAAATATGAAACTGAAAAACACCACATGCGAGGATAGAACCAGCGACCTCACGATCCACAAACACGAACACTACCCACCTGAGGTATTTATCCTGACTCTGTTCGCTGACAAGCCATGCCAGGCCAGAGACGCCGCTGACAGTATCCCCCATATTGTTGAATTCTATAGTCGTCTCTGCGTGCGCATTCACATGCTAAAAAACTAAATTCCTAGCGGAGCGACGCAAACCTTTTCACTATTACCTTGCAGCGATTACCCGGGGCCCAGTTGCCGCTGTCGAACCATTCACCATCGGCAACGAAGGTTTCGTCCGACCTAATAAAAACCATAATCTATTCGATACAACCTCCACGCCCCCAACGCCTCGATTGCACAACCCTGAAAGGTTGCCTGGATTTCTACATTTCTCGCTAT
Organism: Perkinsus chesapeaki; assembly: GCA_013115145.1. Lineage (NCBI taxonomy): Eukaryota > Perkinsozoa > Perkinsida > Perkinsidae > Perkinsus > Perkinsus chesapeaki. The sequence continues at coordinate 7,168 of JAAPAO010000691.1, forward strand.
TAGGATGAATCTTCTACGAGGAGTCATAGTGATACCATCTATCACAAGAAAGCGAGGTCAATTCCAATAAATGCCGGGAGCCTTTCAGAAGTAATCGATTTCAGAGATGCGATTGAACCACAGAAATTTCTCATCACACAATCCGAATTACCGCTCCCGCGTCAACGCATATTAATAAAAACCCCTTAAAGGTAGCCAAGTGAGCCCAGAAAGTACCTGTTATCAACGGTGATCCTGAAGGCTCTGGAAACCATACTCTTCTTGCTACAACCGGAACCAGTCTTGCCGATAGTGCTAACGGATGCAGGGTCGACAGGCACCATGGAGTCGGGGACCATGGCATGGATAGATGGACACTCAACAGCTTCGGGGAGACGTCTGAAGAATAGAAGGAAGAATGAGGGGAAAAATACAAAATAGGTTAAAATGGAAAGATACAAAATAGGTTAAATGGAAAGATACAAAATTGGTTAAAATGGAAAGATACAAAATAGGTTCCAATGAAGATATACAAAACAGGTCAAGTATGTTACCTTTGAACGTTGACAATCTGAACTCTGCTAGGTTCCACTCCATAAACATAAAGCCGGACAACAGCATGCTCTGAATCGAGAGAAACTACCTCCCAAGCGCACCCATCTGCCTTATACAGATGACCGGCTCGTAATTGATGCTAAAAACAAAACAGTCATTACAGCCCAATCGTCAAGAAGCTCTGCTATCATCCCTTCCACCCTGGTTCGATTCCACCATATTACCTTTATTGCCGGGGCTTTGTCCAGCATTAATCTACCATCCGCCAGAGATGACCCTGCTCTAGCTGTGAATGTTGCATCAGATGATTTGCCGTTATAAAAGGCTAACGTTAGGAATACGGAATGATCAACCGAGGTGAAGTTTACAAAACCTTCAACACCACTGAAGGAACCTGAAAAGTATGAACTAGGTCACAGCTAGAGGTGTCAGAAAAATGTCCCGAAATAATAAGCCACAACATGCACTTGGCGTTTTCATAAATGCTCAAGCCACGAGGAGAACGGTCCTTTATTGGTAAGATATATAATAATACAACACGCGTAATCGAGGAGCTTATTCCTACCACTAGAGGAGCATCGATTGCAAACTGCTCTACACTGTGATTTAAAGCGGGAAATCGAATATGAAGCTAGCAGCAAATTATGATATTTGTGAAAGACAGCTCCTAAACGGCATAAAGCCACCCAAAGGCTCTTCTAGCGGATGTGATGAAGCAATTGAAGAATGCACATAATGTAATCCATTCCTTTGATAGTACCGGTGTTTTCAAATTCAAGTAAAGTGCTCTTATCCAGGGCCTTTGGTCGGGAACCCTTCCAATCACCATGCTCGAACCTATAGGTAATATGACGGAAGTACGGTATAATTAATATTACATTTCGCCGGCATATTCTAGCTTTTGTCCAAGCCAATTATCGACCTCTACTGAGAAGGTCTTAACCATTATTATCAATAAAACACTGAAAGTTACTCCATTCACGATTAGAGGGAAATATGGTATTAAACCATAACACAATTTACTACCACTCAGCCAGCAGGCCACTCTAAATAATATTACATCACAATAAACCCAATAACCTTCCTCCAGCAATCAAGTACCAAATTATTAATATACATTTTAATCTCATTTCTATAATATATCACCATCGAGATTTCCCATTTCTTTTACTATACAAAAGCAAGCTCGGGGACCTATTAAAATTTCTCTAGTGTATTACCCATACTATCACTCAACTAGTACTCTTTAATCAAACTATCGATTTGTCCCACCCTTTGTGCCAAGCACCGCAATGTAAAAAGCGCTCGCCATCATAATCGATTTATTAACATGCTCTCTGACTTTAAGTCACAGTTGCCAGCATGCTTTTAATATTGTTATTGGTTGGGTCTTGCTTCGGAAGTTATGATGATATCAATCCATTAAGTGGTGAAGATTATGCGTTGATGGTTAATAAATGTGGGGGACAGATGGATTGTGTCAGTAATATGGGAAAAGCACGCTTCGACCTAAGATACGTTTTTGAATCTTTCGCTGCCGAATTCCTCACGAGTCTTCAATCTTACAGAGTTCATTCTGCGTCGCTACGATCCGTACCGGACGTAGCAGCTTGAAGGTCGGCACCCTTTCACTCTACCACCAAGCTTACCAATAAATTTCAATTATTAATATCACTTTTAATTTTTATTGAAACCGACGTTATGTTGTTACTAGACCTTTCGATCCATATATGCTGTAACCGTCTTAAGTAACCTTACTCGCAAGTACTATTATAACTACAACTGTATTATTAGTACTTTTATAACTCCTACAACCGTTTTTTCCAATCACTAACACCTGTTCAATTACTCCTGTGGAGTACAAGTTTGTTTTCTCCGAAATATCTTTCAGGTTGCTACAACTCCTCCTACCTCTGCCACTGGTGCGCGGACAACCCCGAAGATCCACCTGGTCCCGATATCCCCGGCACATGCCACTATAAAGGATCGGTATACGGCTGTAAATATGGTAGTAATAGCTGGTATTAATGTTATTAAAGGCAGCATTAGGGGCATCGTGCTCGAAGGATGCATGCTCCTATACAGAGTGTAATACGTGCGAGAAGGCCGGATGCAAATGGTAGGTGTAGGAGGGAGTAAGTAGGAGCCGTACCGCAATTGGTGGATATCCGAATTATACCGAAGAAGGAATCTTGGAAAAGATACTTTGAAAATGTGATAAAATATATAGCATCACACCGTCCCATGTATTTTAGCACGCTGTGTAAAAAAATGCGAAAAAAACCGAAGTCCTGGCATAGGATTTCCTGGATGAGGGACAGTGTCGGTTTTTATTCCTCATACCGACTTTTCCTCTAATCAGGTGCGGAGGTGACCAACAATGTCATCATCAATACAGCTGGAGCTGCGCTATGTCCAGTCAATGCTTCCCTAACTCGCAGTGTAAACGTGACAAGCCACAGTAAATTATGTTAGCTTCAAGCATGCATTATACACCTCCTTAAGATACGTCGGTACTGTTTGGGCACCAAGAGCAGTAACTTGGTCTCTACTTTTAATAGTATTAATTGTTGGTAGCTGTGGAGGGATGACTCTGTTGACATGCAGACGAATGAAGGTGATTAAATGGTTCGTTCAATATCGTACAAATGGGCGACTCGCGGGTCCAAAAAATGTTCCATAGTGTTTTTGAACTAGTTGCGATTGATCTTCGCTAATAGAAAATGACTCGCAGTTTTTCGCTGGATAAATGACCTGGTATGATTATTGAAATGTTCACTTTAGAATGTAGTGGCGAGATCGAACAGGCTCGATAGGCAGCTGGCATCGGAGAGGCTGAGATCAGCAGCGAGGAGGGACAGACCTAGTTTGGAAGGTATTTTGGGGCGCGCGGGAAAAGGGGAATTTATCATATACCAACATATTCATTGAGGTATATCATTATATTATAATGATTATATTATATTATTATATTTTGCATTGTTTGTTCCAACAAGATATATTGTCTTGATTCTAGAGATAGCTCTACTCGTATCCTTCAATAAATCTGAAAGTTTGTTCAGATTTATTTTGCATCGAAGTCGGACTTTCCTGATAGTTTGGTTTAGTTTTAACAGTTGATCTATTAGTGAGCTGCTAAATATAAGATATGCGGTGGTATTGACATGGGTGAAGTATGTCACTGTATGTATCTGAAATTCGTTATTATTGCATAATTTGAAATGTTTATAAAAGTTCCTACTTCATGGTCCTTTTCTATGTCTTCACGATGTCATCTTTGACAATTTCTGGACAACTGCAGGTGGCCCGCGGTAGGTCATCGAGGACTGATTTTATGCTCGTTAAACGAGATTCATTCTGAGGGGCGAAAATCTGTTGTTGGTAGCGATTCTCAGTAGGACAACATTTCTTCATTTTAGCTGAAGAAGCCCTAATCGATCACGAAATCGATTATGATTCTAGAGAGGTCGATGTCCTATCACTCGCCTCGCTACTGGATCCCTGTGCCGCTTGCATTTATCGAGCTGTTGGATGCTGTTGGCTATTTGGAATGTAATAACCGAGCGCGAGTTCGAACCCGGGGAGGGTAAATTTATTGCCAATACGGAGTCATATCTCACTAGAGGTTCACCGTTGATGTACAAAACGGTAGTGAAAACATTGTTTACGTTTTTCGTACCGAATCTCATACGTCTCTCCCTGTAGTACACGAGACCCGAATTCCAGACTGGAATTTCCAGTTGATTCCCGCTTATTCTTAATTCTTATCAAGTGGTTTCTGCTCTGCTCCGGAATCTCAAGTCATTGTTAGGATACTATTATCGATCCTCGCACTTGGTGTAGCAATATTCTGGCCCCATGCACCAACGGTGAACTACTGCAATGTAAGAATTGAAATAAAATTAGATGAGTTATTAGTTGGATGATATTAGGTTGAACTGGTATGGAACAGGACGTTGGCCATGGTGGTTGAAAGTGCGTTGGTTAAAACAGATATTGAAATGGAATCTTTGGTGTCGATATATAATCCTAATAAGTTAGGCGTCAGGTAATAATGGAGGGTCTGAATATTGTCAGCGTTAGCTTGACACTGACATCAACGGAGTAGTCGAGGGAGGTGCATTACCTTGATGATATCCAAATTATATTCACCATTAAATATTATTAAATAGTTGTACATTGATAACGGTATATAATAAACTAATCGTCTCACGGGCTTCTACAGTATATTATTCAAAATCAATACGGAAACTCTGACTTCAAATCCCGTGATGATTGTGTGTGTAACTTGTGATGACCCATGACGCATAAATGAGTACTACGGGAAGTTAGCCTTGCCACATGACCGGATAGTTATCTTGAATTGTGATACGCGTAGAGGTATATAATAGAGAAGAAGCTGATGTGAGGACAGGTCGAAAAGTATGAGTTGAAAGTATTCCGAGGCGGATGGCGCTGAACGAATACATTATATGTGGTACTCCGAGGAAGCTTTCGATCGGCTGAGTGCCCTATGTGCAATTGCGAGATATTTAATCTTTATATAGATGTCAACGTTGGTATTTAGTGGCGGAATTGGGCGGGTTAGGTGGTGTCAGACTCATATTATGTCCATCCTTATATGTCTTATGCTATTCAGAGTTAACCATTTATCTGGTAACATATTCTATAAAGGAGCTGAGATTGGCACTTTGGCACTACATAACTTTTATGGTAATAATACAGGATGCAGGGGATGTATCGAACCAACAGAATTTTTACCAAAAATCTGCTATCAGCGGGGGTGTGAGTCATCGTTGGTTTTCGGCAAGGCACCATAACAACCATTACATCACGACCCAGCCCGAGTTAGGGCAGATTTGATGCAACTTAGTTGAGGCACCGAGCGGCAATGCAGCGAATAGGCCGTATCCGATAGTATCGGATCGATATGGTTGTCAACCATAAGGTGACCATCGTGACGATGATATCGTTAAGATGCTATCATCTCAAATCCTCCTGCTTATACGGATCCAGGAATGACAGTGGTACACAGCGTCTCCTTCAAACTGGGATCCTCTCGCACAATCAACTAGTCAGGGTGCGTCTTCGTATTCGTCGAGGGCCCAATTTGCGCGTCCTCCCAGTTCCTTGGGATAGTCATCCCAACGATGACATCATTGACGAAGTCGTTACTGGGATAGTATCTCTCTTAACGAGACTTCTTCGTAGATAATGATTGTGGTCAGTCCTAGACACCTAGGGCCTCTCTCACCAGTTCGATTAATAATTGAGCGTGCTATCATTCACGGATTACGTGACAGTATGGCATGAACTGTAGAAAAAGCTGGTGTGTACAATAGGTAAAACACTGATCGTATGGTGCGATATGGCAGAGCTGGGGGTGATGATCAAACTAGACCGCTTGCACGTCCTGTTGAGCTTCGCCAGAGCGATACCGTCGAACCACTCTCGCAGGCAGGATTTGTTAAACAATCCGATTATCATCAGAAAACTCTAGCGGTAACCCTTATTATTCATTGCCTTTTTCCCCATGATTAACGACGATGCCCATTTCAGCGTCGAGGAACTGTGTCAGCTCCTCGACGCCCTGTCAGACTACAACGATAGCCTGACGAGGTTGGTGGCAGCCTGAAAGAGTATGGATTAGAGATGGAAGGATATCAAGTTCAAACCTTTCACAACGGATACTTCCATCTTACAAGTTCGACATGTTATTGTGAGTGCGTTTAGGATAATCCGAACTCACTCCCGCATCTTGCAACCATCGCTGCAATCAGACAAACTAGTTTTCATAGTAGTAATTCTCACTATCTCTAACTTTAAGCATGTTGTGTTGTGATGCTAGTCCCTAGCACTAAGCGCTGCAAGTGTCCGCTTCACTGGGTCACGGAATGATACTGAGTTCACTCTCAAAATTGTTCCTTTCGGCGTGCTCCAAAGTTGTTATATACTATTTCAGCTCCGGGAGGATACGTGTCGGATGGACTTGGTTTGATAACATATAGTGCACTTGACCGGGCCGCTGAGATGCTTATCGACTACAAATGGAGTAATGGTGACAGCTAGAGGTGTCAGAAAAATGAAATGCGCATATTTCAGATAAGGATTTGGTATTGACTGTTACAGGAACGATATCATTCGACATATTGTGGTAATAAAATCCATAATTTGGGCGAGCGCTAAATGCACAACAGGCCGAATTCGGAGGTGTTGACATCTTTATCGGCAAGCGTACCACCAGCTATTATTAACGTTAATAAAGAGCCTGATCAAAGATACTGTAAATGTCAAGTATGAGTGGGTTACTAAGAGCGTTGAGTGACGGTTAGATTATCTCCGGACTGCTTCAGGGATATCGCTTGAAATACCAGGTTTGATCCGTCATATTATTTACAATGATGGTGTTTTATTCCTGAAGTCAGTTGGTGTTTCTAGAGCGTTGCTTCACTGTTTTTGGTGAACTATTTTTATGTCTAGGGTAGTTTGTTTGTGTCAGGGTAATGTGACAGATGTATCGGAGAAATGGTTCTTGCCGGTCACAATGGATGATGAGTAGAATTGATTTATTACATTGCATTTATCGTACAATTATTATTATTACAAATTCTGACTACTTTCATGAAGTGATTTTATTTATTTATCACAAGTAGTTTAGTTTATTAATTCGGGAATATAAGATAATGAAACGGTTGATCGATTTCATGGCGTTATGACTATTCTCGGTATATTCTACCGCAACGTATCTGACTGTTGCATCATTATTGATTAACGGTTTCATTGTTACTCATAATAACAAGGTTCTTCTTCTATCCCGTTCTCACCAAAATCTCATTTTGCTAAACACTCAAGTGCTGGACTAATTTGAGTTGTAGTAACGCGTTCGATCGGGTTGGAATCAGTGGTATAGTCACCCACCAATTTTACGAAGTCATGGCTGATATATTTATCTTGTAACACGGAAGTACTTTCTGAGTTTACCAGCTAGCAAATTTGAACGCTAAACTGGTGTTCCAACACTAGGGTAGTTGGGATCTTAAAGGATACATTTCACCGATGATGATACCTCCCCCGTCCCCTCAAGGAGGCATGTCTCCCTTCCCGTATACACCCATTGGTCGCCCACCCCTGCCCACGAGGCCACCACTGCAGAGGGGGATTTCAGCCCCTGCTGGGACGAGACAAAGAGCTGTGAGAATTGGATGTGGAATTTATTTACATTAATTGTTGTTAGTTCGTTGAACGCGGCAGCACCATTCGCGAATCTTTCCGATATACGCCGACAGTCCTTCAGCCAGCATCATCTGGATTCTTGCCGATGTATCCTCCTCCTCCGGCCCCACTGCAGCAACCTGCCGGCTATACGCCGCAGAAATCGCTGCATCAAAGTTGCCCTTTAGGTACGATATCACAAAGGAACGAAACCATTAATCGGAATTTTTCACGCACGATTATAGCCGTCCACTTATGGTTAACTCGCCTGTCGTTTAATAGAGCTCTTTTTGACTGAACGAACATAACCTATGTTGCACCCTCGAGTCAGTAAGACTTAATTATCACTCCGTGTGACAATGACTATCGATCGTCTGGGCGAGCGAACTGCTGATATAATGCAGCGATTGTGACAGGTCCTATAGGGCCACCACAGGCATTCTTTTCACCACAGCATGCACGAGCGCCGAGCTTTATGGGAGAACAAGGGATGTTTAGTGTACCTGGAACACCAATGAGAGGCTGGGTAGGCAAGCGTTGAGGAAATGCAAGTGAGAGCAAGATTGCAAGATGGACCGTTTCATTGTCAGGAGAATCAAAGAGCAGGCCCGCAGACAACAAGAGAGATGACTGACAAAGAGAATTGTAAAGAGCTAGAAAAAGCAGTCGAAAAAGATATTTATGAGGTCAAGTTGAAGTCACATGCTGCCGCCCCGAAAGTTGCCCCCACCAAAATGACTGATGAGAATACCCAAGTTGAAGGGAACGGTGAAGCGGTTACCCGACTGCGAGCTTATGTTATTTGCAAACAGCCGAAGGTTCGATTGATTCCTGATTTTCTTACTGAAGCTGAATGTGAATATTTGATAAGCTTAGCTGAGGGGAAGTGGAGACCGAGCACGGTAGGGAGAAGTTACATTTCTGATAGAAAAAACGACAAATATGTGAATAAGCGGTCTAAGATGCGAACCTCGAGTTCATTCATGCTGCAACACGCCCAAGACGATATTGTTAATGAGATAGAGCGGAGAGTGGCTAGTTTGGTTGGCTATCCTGTGGACCATGTGGAACGACTGAACATGTTGAAATATGAACCAGGGCAGTTGTTTGGTGAACATCATGACGGAGCATTCAGACCTTGGACGGTATTTATAGCTCTTAACGACGTTCCTAAAGACGCCGGTGGTGAAACACTGTTCCCCTATTTGGGATTGAAGATTAGACCGAAAGCTGGTACGGCCCTGGTGTGGCCGAACTGCCTTGAGAATGGAGAAGTCGATGAACGAGTTCGACACGAGGGTCTGCCGCCTGGTGTTATGAAGTATGCCGTGAACTGCTTTGTTAACGAGAAGCCTATAGCTGAGTTGATGAGGAGCACTAGTAGCTTCTCAGAGGGTGGATCTGATGATCCTAATAATCTGTGGCTAGATTATGACGATTAAATGACTTACTTATATGCATGATATTCATTGAACACCCATTTCCTTCTCCTCCACTAGTTGTGTTTTTCTAGTATGTCAAGTCTGTAGAAACGGATTGTGACTGAAACACTCAACGCTATTTTGCACAAGGCCCGATTGACGCTAGCCGTAATGACAGAACTCATAGTCGAACACAAGCTCTCATTCCTCTGAGGAATAGGAACTGGTTTGAGGAATTTCCTCAAACCAGTTCGAGCACTACATGGATATGTTCCCTGCATTTAAGGCAGTACAAACTTGGCATAAATAGAGTTTGGGCGATAATAAGTTCTATTAAAGCAACACGGATTATCATAAGACTGGTTAAGTAGTAATACATCGCGGTAACCTCCTGTGCAAACTTCGGACGGTGAAGCTCAGAATTCGGCTTGAGCAGACATAGCCCTAGAAACATAATACAGATAAGAGCCTGCGAATATGACGTAAATATGCACCCTCGTAAAGTCACGGTCACATACGTGAATCAATTGCATGTTAAAGCCCAATTATTTTGTATTTTGCATTTTCAAGTTACTTCTTCCCGTCACTATCCGTACAATACTCAACAGACTCACAATGAAAGTGAGACAATCCAATGAGGTTGTTGCTCGTTGCTCACCAATCAGTGTTCAAAAATGGTCAGTCGCATGCAAAAGAGGATTAGTCAGTACGATT
>JAAPAO010000692.1:0-17023 GCA_013115145.1 Perkinsus chesapeaki
TAGTGGTGGTTTAGTATCGGCCACTTCAATATACCCTGGGAGGTGGTAGTGGTGGTTTAGTATCGGCCACTTCGCCACAATCATCTAGGACTCACAATTTCGTGAAACGCTGAACTTTAGTGAAAGCGCTTTCGAATGTAGGAACTTCAATTCCGACTTGACAAGGACGAACTCACAACACTTGAGTAAGGAATCGAAGGAAGTTGAATCCTTCTATTGTGTCACGTCGAGCTGTAGTCCTTGGATGACGTCAAGCAGTATGGAATCTTCGTATGTAGCTGACTTAGCTCTACTAAGTTGAAGTCCCTGTCCTGGTTGAGTCTCCCGATACGTCCAAGGGTATATATGGACCTATAACGGAGAGCGGGGTAGGCGGCTTTCCCTCAGTGTGAGACACCAAGCCTCAGGCAATAATTGTAAAGTGTACATGATAGCATAGAAATTTGCTGCAGTTAGCACTGCTATGTGTTTTAATCACCCAATGCGGAGTTCTCTACCAGTGCCCTGTTGCGTAGTAGTTATGAGGAGTACAGCTCATTAACATTTAATTAGGATTTCCAATAATATAATCATGTACCCTCGCCCCGGCTGGTCTCTGTCGTTGTATGACCTCGTTGATATCTTTTATGGCGTTGTTGCTGCCATTGTTCTCACCATACCAGCTGTGGCCCCTCCTGCCGATGCCTTCTATGTTCCAATAATAGTAATCAAAAGTCTTCCTTACCTACTTCACTCCTCTTTCTAGGTAATGGTAGCCCCAAGCATCGCACCTATGGTACCAATGCAACCTCTACCAATGGCTCTCCTATCCATCATCTTACTATTCGCCTTCGCCCTTGGGTTTTCATTAGGCTTCATAGTCTACGCTCTGGGGGAGGTGGCTTCGGGCGGTACTCCACTGGACCGTGCCTGGGCATGTTTTGCTCTGCTACCATTCACGTTGTTGCTCGCGCTAGGTCTACCGCAAGCTCGAACAAAATTCAGTGGCTTTCTGCTGGCCGGTATCACTATGGGGATTATGTATATTCCCGTTGGTTTTTACTCCCCGGATCCTTATACCGAAGTGAGCATCATATTCCTTCTGCTCATTTGTTTGCTAGCAATTTCTACTGGGCTGGCTATCGTGTGGAAGCTCCTTCACTTTATACCATACAAAGGGCCAGAACCTCTCCAAGTGTTCGCTTATACATATGCCGACTGCTTCGATACTCTTGTTGGATACTTCGACTCGGCCAGCGAGCATCCTGAGGTGGTCGAAGCTGTCTTTCAGCAGTTCGACGCGGCGTGCATGGCCGTTGCTCCATGTAAAAAAGTGTCCCCGGCTTTGGGCGAAGTCATGTGGAACTTGGCTGGTGAACTGTTTGCTCTTTATGACTGCCTTAATCAACACCAGTTCGATTCCGTTACTCAAAAGATGCTTTGGGAACCTTTGGCATCTGAAGTATTTGATATTCGTGGGGCGGTTGGGAAGACACTGAGGAAGACAGCTGACGGTGAACCAACCGAGGCGGACATAGATATATTACGCAAGGTTCGGACCCTCCAGAAACACGCAGGAGAGGTTTCGGTCGCTCTGCGAGACTGTCAAGCCATTGTCGGCGAAGATCTCAATCAATCTGAAGTTGCTCGATTTTATTACGCTCTGGAATCAATTCTGTCAATAGCAGCCTTGGTAGAGAGATACCGAATTCTGTATGAGGAAGCTGATGAAGCGGCAAAGGAGAAGGCTGAAGAAAATAAGGTAAGCGAAAAATTCAAGCTGCTACACAATTTTCGCTTTGCCAGCAACTGAGCCTCTGTACAAAAATGGCAGGCCTGATCAAAGTCGTTTCGAGTGCGTTGATGAGCTGGTTGAAGCGGCCACTATTCGACGATCTTCATGGCTTCTCCGATCTTATGTCTCGTATGCGCATCCCTCTTCGAGCCGCCTTGACCATGAACATTACTTGTACTCTCCTTGCATTGTGGGGTAACTACAGCGCGATTGTGAGAAGTCATGGCTTCTGGGCGGTCATACCACAATACGTTCTCTTTCTTCCAACTGCTGGTGCTATTCTACTCAAAGGCACAAGACGTATCATCGGTACACTACTGGCTGGAGCAGTAGCAGTGCTCTGCCTTCACCTGCATCCTGATAATATGGCTGCCTTTTATGTTGAAAATATTCTTTTCACTATCGTGGCAAAGCTCGGTATGAAAAGTAAAGTAGTTGGGTATGCCGCTTACGTCTTTTCTTTCACTTGGGCAATTGTTGGCTGGGCTTCTATAATGCTACCTTTATCCGAGACGGAACAACTGGAGATTGGTCTGTGGCGTTTTGCCTTCACCACTGGCGGTGTGATTCTGGTATTTTTCACTAGTTGTCTCATTTTCCCAGAGTTCGCCGCAACTCAGTTGATTGAAGGGAGTGTAACATCTATTCAGACTGTTGCCGACAGAGTTGCCCCACTCCTACTCGGAGGGTGCCTTGAAGAATACGAAGGTGATGATGAACGATTGGCTGCTCTAATGAATAAGTGGGAAGACTTTGGACGGGAAGCCTACAATCAGATAGCCTTGCGCATAAACCTTATGGATCATGCAGCTGCTGAAATAGCTATCTATGGTAGACTCCATTTGGTCCCAGAGTTGAGCAAGCGTGTTTGGCGAAAACAAAGAGACATCACCAGCATCCAGAGAAGCGGTCTGGTACTCTTCACGTCCGTATTAATTCTGTACCCTCACGTCAACGATCCAAAAATACGAGACCTTTTCCGCCCTGCAAATGATAGGATACGCGCATTAGGGAAAGCTGTCCAAGCTTCTGCAAATAGGATGACTGAACTGTTGAAAACTGGTGTCGTAACCAACAGTCCCGGTGTCTCCGAGGCCAACGATGATCTCCACGTTGAAGTTCAGAGATGCATCGACGCCATGCGCGATCAGACAGACAGAATAACGGCAGAGTTTATCACCAATCCGAATAGGAGTGGTGACCCGTCCGCCTACATGAAGCTATTTCATACAGCCTATGCGTTGAGCAATTTTGCTACCACATGGGAACAGCTTGAAAACGTTCTTATGGGGGAGAGAGTTCCGTGTGAAATGGCCCAGAGTCCTCCTAACTCTACTGAGTCCAGCTCTTCACAGACGGTTCCTACTTTCCGAGGCAGAGAACAATCCTGAGGATTTGAAGATTCTTTTCATTTCTCGACGATTTCCACTTAGCCATACTGAGGCAGTACAGTCTGAGGAATTACCGTCGTGTGGTCGGTCTCCCCTTTGGACTTCTGAGCTTTATCCAGCAATATTTGACTTTAACTGTATCTCATTATTCCTTTAGCTGTTGTGTTGGCTATAAGACAGGATACGGTTTTCTCAGCATGTGGCAAAGTGACTGGTAAGACCCGGTGTCCTGTGTTGTAAGAGTACATGCGGCATACGGCCTATGTCATGAGCTATGCGGTATTTGGGAAACGCAAGTTGTCACAGTAATTTCGTGGTATACGTCGAGTGATCAAGAGATCCGAGCGAAGTTTAGGAATCGGTATTCCGGCTGATATTCAGTTATTTCACATACAAATGGTTTCTGGTTTGTCAAATGGCACTACAGCAGAATGAGCGGAGCACGCTACAAGTGCTTAATTCTCATTGTTGCTATCATAGTATGAGGATTGCAATGGGGATAGTAGCGTAATCGAAACCCTTTCATCGTTGCCGATTGCATTCCCTTTCGAATACATGCAAGGCAATTACGGTTTATTACTGAAGTTCATTGAAGAGTCAAGGTGACTCCAGAGCTTACCAGGATGACGGGTACTAAGGGGCATGCTGGAAATGCGTACTATTCTCCATATGGCCGAACATTTTTGGGACTCGTCTTGCGAGTCGCGCAGGCCGTTGAAAAGCCTTGGAGATTAGCACCTTCCGAAGAGAAGTTCGAAGGGCAAGACTGAATGATTTATAAGAAAAATTACAAAATAGAATTGAGCAGAATAAACATCAGTTGAAACATAAAATCAGGCAGGTGTGACGTAACTTGACAGGGTCGAGATCTTAGTTTACAGGTCAATATTTTATACGAGTGAACTCCAATTGAAGCGTACCAACTGGGAGACTCACCTCCTCGAGCTTTGCTTCCGAGGACTCTCAGAGGCATTTCATACGAATTGAAGTCTCTCAACTTCGTACAAGACTTGACTCTGAAAACCATCACAACTCGGCAGCTGCTAGTAATACCTTCACTCCGACTCGAGGGAGTGCGACCCCGTCTCGGAAGCCAAGGCTCGGGTTCTGGCTCAATTTCGTTGGCAATGATGTAATTACGAAGAGCAGCACGAGTAAGAGCTTTCAAATTTCCACTGGCGTGTGCGGAAATCGAATATCCGATACAAGCATGAATTTTCTGGCCAGCTCGTAACTGCTACATGAATCAAGCTCATATTAGACTACGCGGCTCCGTGATTCGGTACAAGTAGAGTAGAGAACTTTTGACCTAGTCAACGTCAGGCAGGGCACGCAGCCTTCCCTCAGTATGAAGCACCAAGCCTCAGTCTGCGAATGTAATGTTCATGTGACATATACAGTATATATAACATATGTTATTATCACAGTGTTATTATGACATATGTACTCATATGACAGTATAACACTGCAGTTAGCACTGTCATGTGATTCATTTACGCGATACTCACTGTTGTGTTGCAAAGTAGTTAGGAGTATATTCCATGACCAATCGACTGAAGATTTTCATAATAAGATGATCATGTACCCTCGGCCGGGTTGGTCCCTGTCTCTATATGACCTCGTTGATATCGTCTATGCTACGGTTACAACGATAGTCCTCACTATCCCAATAGTGGCCCCTCCTGAACCTAATGCCTGGTATCTACCACTTATGGTAAGGTCATATTATTGAACCGTCACACCGCTACGTCATTCCTATTTTCAGGTATTCATAGCACCGAGCATTGCGCCCTGCGTAGTTATGCAGCCTCTGCCAATGGCTGTCATGTCCATCGTTTTCTTGTTCGCTTTCTCCCTTGCATTCTCGTTAGGCTTTCTCGTCTATTCTCTCGGCATGGTGGCTTCGGACGGAACGATGAACCGCGCTTGGGCATGCTTTGCCATGCTACCATTTACGGTGTTGCTCTCCCTCGGTCTACCACAAGCTCGCACGAAGTTCAGCGGCTTTGTCGCGGCCGGTCTAACTATGGGTTTTTGCTACATCCCCGTTGGCTTCTATATCCAGGACCCTTACACCGAAGTAGGAACTCTCCTTCTTCTACTCGTCTGTATGCTGTCAATTTGTACTGGACTAGCTATC
Organism: Perkinsus chesapeaki; assembly: GCA_013115145.1. Classification (NCBI taxonomy): domain Eukaryota; phylum Perkinsozoa; order Perkinsida; family Perkinsidae; genus Perkinsus; species Perkinsus chesapeaki. Next base: position 5,306 of record JAAPAO010000692.1, read on the forward strand.
ATGTGGAAGCTTCTCCGCTGGATCCCATACAAAGGACCAGAACCTCTCCAAGTGTTCGCTTATGCCTACGCCGACTTGTTTGATATCCTTGTTGGTTACTTTGACTCAGGATATGAGCATCCTGAAGTGATTAAATCTGCTTATGATCAGTTCGACGAGGCATGCATGGCCGTGGCTCCATGTAAAAAAGTGTCTCCTGCTCTAAGCGCAGCCATCTGGAACTTGGCTGGTGAACTTTTTGCTCTTTATGACTGCCTTAATCAACACCAGTTCGATTCCGTTACTCAAAAGATGCTTTGGGAACCTTTGGCATCAGAAGTATTTGATATTCGTGGGGCGGTTGGGAAGACACTGAGGAAGACAGCTGACGGTGAACCAACCGAGGCGGACATGGATATGCTACGCAAGGTTCGGGCACTCCAGAAACACGCAGGAGAGGTTTCTGTTACCCTGCGAGATTGTCAAGCTCTTGCTGGTGAGGAGCTAAATCGAGCTCAAGTGACTCGCTTTTATTACGCTATAGAATCAATCCTCTCAATAGCTACGTTGGCAGAGAGATATCGTATTCTGCATGAGGAAGCTGATAAAGCCGCAAAAGAGAAGGTTGAAAGAAACAAGGTAAGTCCTGAACTTTAGGAGACTGTTAAGCATACACTGCTCTTTCTTCTTCAGTCACTCAGCCTCTTTACCAAGGTGGCAGGCGTTTTCAGAACAATATCAAGTGCGATAGTGGGATGGTTGAAGCGGCCACTATTTGATGATCTTCATGGCTTCTCCGACCTTATGTCTCGTATGCGCGTCCCTCTTCGAACCGCCTTTAGCATGAATATTCTCTGCACTCTTCTTGTACTGTGGGGTAACTACAGTGAGATTGTCAGGCTTCATGGCTTCTGGGCGGTCATACCACAATACGTTCTCTTTCTTCCAACTGCTGGTGCCACTCTACTCAAAGGCACAAGACGTATCATCGGTACCTTACTGGCTGGAGCAGTAGCAGTGCTCTGCCTTTACCTGCATCCTGATAATATGGCTGCCTTTTATGTTGAAAATATTCTTTCACTATCGTGGCAAAGCTCGGTATGAAGAATAAAACAGTCGGCTACGCTGCTTACGTCTTTTCTTTTACTTGGGCGATTATTGGATGGGCCTCCATAATGTTTCCCATGCCCGAATCTCAACAATTAGAACTTGGTCTATGGCGTTTTATCTTCACTACTGGTGGTGTGCTTCTGGTACTTCTTACCAGCTGCCTGATCTTCCCCAACTTTGCCGCTACTCAGCTCATCAAAGCGAGTGAAACATCTATCGAAAGTGTCGCTGAGGGAGTTGCCCCTATTCTAATTGACGGATGCTTCCAAGAATACGAAGGTGATGATGAACGATTGGCTGCTCTAATGAATAAGTGGGAAGACTTTGGACGGGAAGCCTACAGTCAGATAGCCTTGCGCATAAACCTTATGGATGATGCAGCTGCTGAAATAGCTATCTATGGTAGACTCCATTTGGTCCCAGAGTTGAGCAAGCGTGTTTGGCGAAAACAAAGAGACATCACCAGCATCCAGAGAAGCGGTCTGGTACTCTTCACTTCGGTACTCGTGTTGTACCCTCATACTAACGATCCACAAATACGAGACCTTTTCCGCCCTGCAAATGATAGGATACGCGCATTAGGGAAAGCTGTCCAAGCTTCTGCAAATAGGATGATTGCCTTGCTGAAAACTGGTGTCAACAGTCCCAGTATCTCAGAGGCCGACGATGATCTCCACGTTGAAGTTCAAAGGTGCATCGAGGCGATGCGAGATTTACAAGATAGGATTACGGACGAGTTTGTCACCAATCCGAACAGGCATGGTGATGCGTCCGCCAACATGAAGTTATTTCATGCAGCTTATGCGTTGAGCTATTTTGCTACCTGTTGGGAAAAGCTTGAAAATGTCCTCATGGGAGAAAGAGTTCCTTGTGAGATGGCTGAGAGCTCTCCTAATAACGTTACCTCCAGCCCTTCTCAGGCGGTTCCTACGCTACGCGGCAGGGTACAATCTGCATCGATTACAGCCCGATTTCATTATTTGAGTAGCTGTTGTGTTGGCCATAAGACAGGATACGGCGTTCTCAACATCCGGCGAAGTACTTGATAACACCCAATGTATCACCGGCGGCGGTGTCCTGTATCATCAGAGTACATGTGACCTCATCAGTGACGCAACTAGGGTAAAACTTTTTTCAGGGCCCCGCCCGGCCTAAAGCCGGAAGGGATCCCCGCCAGTGTCAACAGTGTGAATCGGATGGGCCCTAATCGATGCCCGAGCTTCAGGGTCCAAGCGCGGGAAATCGAGCTAGTTGCGGCTCTGGATCTCATGAGACATGCTTGGGGCGCAAGTTGTCCCAATTTCTTGGGAATCGGCATTCAGGCTGATAGTCAGTTATTTTTTACACAAATGGTTTCTGGTCTGTCAAACGGAGCTGCAGCAGGAATTCTGCTGCAGAATGAGCGGTTTGTGAACGATACGAGTGCTTAATTCTCATTGGTTCTCTCGGTATGGCAGGGTGACTCACCCTGCCATACTTCTCGGAGTTCGAGATATCCTCAGAGTACGCGAGTGGAGAGAAATGGAGACACAATGACACAATTTGCCATTGGGTCAATAGCACACAATGCCAGAACACCCAATAGATGTCCAGTAGGTTCTGTATTAGTATCCGGAGCCAAGACAGGCAGTGACCGGCACAACTGTTCCATGGCGCTGCGCAATATTCTTGTCACAATACGCTTTGTGCTGTACGTGTGCACAAAGCGTTTCTCTAGCGTTAAGCTAGTAACCGTTCCGTGACTACTACACTTATGACTAAGTTATATATATTTCTTGTATTCTCCTACTGCCTTTGTTATGAAGTGTTCCATTGCGTAATAATCAGTTGATAACTAAACGGTTCAAACCCTCAGAATCTGGGGCCCAGATACCAAGAATTTCCAGGGGTAGTGCTCATCAAAAGGACTGGGGAGCTGGCAAATGGGCATGCGTGCCTGACGTGACATCACTTACGTGCCGAAGAATCGCGCCTCGCAAGGCCGAGGCGGCTGAAGAAACAAGGTTTTCCCACTTGTAAAAGCGAGAAATGGTGTACAGGGAATACAGTACGCATATACCTCGCCCCCCCTTCAGGGGGGGGCGGGGGCACCGTCCGCGGGGGCCTCCGCCCCCCGGCGCCCCCCCTCAACGCCATCGCAAAGTGACTTTGCGATGCCCAAAGTGTACCAGGAGGAAAGCGTGATGGGTGTGTGACAAACAGTGGGAAGAATGATCGATGGGCAATTCAGCTTGGCTTTAGTACACCGAGACTGAACCGTCCCATAATGATTGTCTCCGACCGTTTGACGGCCCTTTTTGTAGATGAGGCAGCATCTGAGGTAAAATCACTTCACTGTTCCGACTATTCCATTCATTCTCTTGTAGGGTATTTGTCCTTGGAGTGCCCGGCAGCTACGTCCGACGATTAAGCAAATATTAACCTATATTTTCAATAACGGCGGATTCGTGCCACGAATTTCGTGGCTACGGCTTGGGTGAAACCTGGGAGACAGGCTGCAGCTGGTGATGGGGTCGCTGCCATCACAGAGTCTAAACTTCATGTTTGCTCTCTGCGTCCCTTCAATCCCGAGATTGTAAACGTCACCAAGCATATGAGGTAAGAGATTTTAGGTTTCCTAATAGGATCTTCTTACTCGCAGGAAGAAGCTCGTTGCCCAAGATCCCAACAACCTCCACATCCGAGCCGCCAAAATGCAAGGACCCCGCAGACAGAACATGAACCAAGAAGCACAACCGGTGAGCTTTACTACAACTTGAGTCACGTCCTATCATATGACTCCTATGATGCTTCCAATACCACTGCTTCTGTTTTCAGGTTAATGTACCACCTCTACCACAGCAACAACTGCCGCTACAACCAATTCTACTACCACAACAACCAGTTCTACCACCACAACCACCACAATCACTGCAACAACCGCTGCCTCAACAACAAGAACAACAACAACAGAAAGCACTTCCCCAACAGCAGCAACAACAACTCCCACAACTACAACATGACCAGCTACTGCAATTATTACAACAACAAATGCTGCAAATTCAACAACAATTACAGCAACATCTGGCACAGCAACAACAACTGGCAGGAGCAGCTAGAACAACAATTACAGCAGCATCATCAAGAGCAGCAACCTCAAGGAGAGCAGGGGGTGGAAAACCGGCAAGAGATACAAGAACCACAACAGAAGCAGCAGCAGCAGCAGCAACTCAGACAGAATGATAATAAGCAAGGCGGCGATCAAGGTGGATTTGTGGGCTCTGTAATGCGAACGATAATATGAGTTGTTGTTGATATTATTTCAGATCCGCAATCAATAACCACCAACGGTGCGCGAACCTCGCCTCGCTGCTGAAGCCGCTGCTGCTCGTGCTGCTGCTGCCGCCGACTCAGGAACAGCGCAGGAAGATGCTGACCCTGCAGCTGCTGTAGACGTCGTACACGAGTGACGACGAGTGAGAGACACTTATCACTTTCATAATCACCAGACTATGATCTATTCTCAACGTGAGTGAATCGCTCCGAGTAAACACTATAAGATTTTTCGCAGATATCTAACTAGTAATCATCCCTTTTGCGCCGTAATAAGAAGGATTTACCTTTTAGATCAAGACGATATGTCTATTCCATTTGATCAACTACTCCACATGAAGTCCCTGTTGGGCGCGTCATGTTTTTACTTTGTTGGCGTTGTGTTTAGTAGCACTAAATTAGTTTATCATTACAGTATTGTTTTTCCCTCAGTAGCGTTCATCCGTATTCACCCTATGACATTCTTCGCCTTCAGCTTTGCCGCGGTTCAGAAATTCTGAATCAGAACCTGAACTTCAAATCGAGGTATTTCAAGCAATCCACGTAAGTCAGGCAATCACCAGTTACTTTCTGTTTGATCCGGTCTTGCTCCGACTTTTATAGTAAGAGGTTTTAGCGCAACTGTAGTGTCTTGGCAAGGCAGTCTTGCGTGAAGTTTACTTTAGTAAGCAAGTTTGTTTCTTACGATGAGCTATTCATGATAAGCGGATTGAGCTTGCGAATGTAGCGGCTGTGAAATCTCCAGAGATTAAGGGAGTACCGCACGCACACCCCAAATAATTTCAGACACAATGCACGAAACAAAGATATTGGATTTGCACTACATTGAAGCACCCTCCATAGGGGCATCTTCTGACTGAAGATTCATAACAAATACGATGTGTTGGTCGGGCACGGCTCGTTGTCGAGCTGAGCCTGGTTCAACCATAACGTCACCAAATAGTGACAGGTAGCTCTTGCAAAATTTAACCCTCCCTCTTCCATCCCTGAATACGGCGATGTCAAGGCATCACTGACCTAAAGGCTCTTGGAAAGTCGCAACGCCCACCTTGTAGAGTTTATCACTGATAGACTATTCAGGCCCAGTTATAGCAATAACTGTTAAGACTGTAACAGTTGATTGTAACAATAACAGTTCAAGACTGTCATCGCAACCGTTGCCAAACGACATACTTGGCGATGACAATGTCATGGCATCATTCAATAGAATGGCTTTCCAAAAATTCCAGGCACATCATTTGTGCCCGATATAGGCACTTGGGGCACAAACGGCCCCTAGATTTGCCTTGGGTACTAGGAGACTCGCAAATAACCCGAAAATCTTGCACCGAAAACCCGGATAAAGCTAGAAAAACACAAGCTAAAAGGAGCTGTGGCAGGCTAAAAGCGCTGAGGTGCGCTAAGGTACGCTATTTTAAGCTTTTTTAGCTATTTTAGCTTAAGCTAAGTTAGACTTTAGCTTTTTAAGCTTTACCTTAGCTTGACTTTGGCTTTCTTAGCTTATTTTTGTGCCGTCCGAGGGACAGCGCTACTTCTTTATCGCTCGCCTGAAACCGTCATATCTGTAACGGTTCTAAGATAACTGTTCTATAGTTCCTTCTGAGGAACCTATAAAGTAGGTGAACTTACACTGAGTTCTCTAGGGAACTTATATTGAGTTCTATCTGAACTATTTGCGATATAGTTGGACTTCTATTTAGTCTATTCTTATCTATTAGCTGTGGTATCTACTCGTTAGTATCTGCATCTATAGTCTAATCTAGTTATAACCAAACTCTTGCGTTTAACTAGTATCTTGAGCTCGTCTAACCACTCGCTCTACTATATCCGATTGCCTCTTTTAGTCGTGTTACAAGCCAAACGGGATGCTACTTAGATCTGGGACGAAATTATCTACTCTCGATCGCTCTGTTTTCTCTCATGATTCAACAGGTTTAACTCCCTCTACACCTCCTCCGTCTAACGACGCTACACCATCATCTAGAACAACCCCTAACCCTAGATCTTCTACGGTTTCTTCAATTATTAATCTAAGTCGTCCCGTACATTTTTTAGCTTGGGCGCGCGCTATTCGTTTTTCGGGTTACGACTCTGCTCCTAATCCGAAAAAGATCAGCGTCTGACCTCGGATATTTCGGGTACTCAAAGGCTGGATCATTTTCTAATTACGAAATACAAAAGCAGTCCGGCTGTTTTCGAATTACGATGGTGGTTGGAAATAGAAAAGCAGTCTGGCTTGCGTTAGTGGTTGGAAAGTGTAAAGGACAAAGACAAAATAGAAAAAAGATCATCAGTTGAGGTGTACTCAGGACATCTGAGGTACTCAAAGGCTGGATCATTTTCTAATTACGAAATACAAAAGCAGTTTGGCTGTTTTCGAATTACGATAGTGGTTGGAAATAGAAAAAGACAAAGACAAAATAGAAGAAAGGATCATTGGAAATAGAAAGAGACAAAGACAAAATAGAAAAAGGATCATTGGAAATAGAAAAAAAGGCTAAGTTTCCTTAGTCCTACTTCGTTTTGTTAATTGACACTAATAAACGCAAAAATTCATGTTGTAGAAAAAATAGTTAGTTATACCTCTCCATCAACATTTTACTAATCTTGTCTTCAAATGGCACCTCCGGTTCCTCGACATAACCGGCGGCTTCCTTCCTCCGCGCCCCGTCGAGGGTACGGGGGTAGGAAGCGCCGGTCCAATACATAATCTTCGTCTTCTTCCCTTGAATACTGTACCCCATCGTGGGGGGATCGTCGTACCAGCAATCCTCCACCTGTAAAGGAAAGTACGTTAATGAGTCCCAGTTACTAGTATTACATCATAGACGAGGAAAACCTCGTCCCCGACGAGGTCAAAAATGACCTCGTCATCTAATTTGAAGGCGAAATTGGGAGTAGCCATTTGTAACTGAGTAATGAACTTGGGTACGCGTACAATCTCTACAAAAGAGCCCGCCCAGATCGATCACGCTAGCAAGGTTTCTGAGCGTACCTTAAGGTACGGTACCTTAGGTACCTCAAAATGAACATAATTGTCCGGAAAACTTCCGAAGCAGTTACAGTCCACGGATTAACGCGTTAGTCAAAAGTGCTCCAAATACAGTAAAGTGTAACGTGGCGTTCGTCGGATATATGGAGGTACCTTGAACTTATGTGAACTCAATGTAAACAAGTACAACAGAACGATTGAAAGTGTTTTTCGCAGTATTTAACTTTCGTCGCCTGTTTCTTCTTTCACCTTCGGCACCCATATGCGCTCGTCTGCGTCGTAACTGTAAAGATGCCTAAACCGTGGTGATATCTGAAAAAAAGTATATAATTGCTAACGGAAAGTGGTGGTATGGTGGTTAATACCGGGTTACCTCTTTAAATCCCTCTCTTTCAATACTATCCTCCACCATTTTTATCATTCGCTGCACCTCGTACTTTTTTCTGCCTCCGATAATTCTGAGGTGTCTATTCCTCCCGGACTCCCGTGTTCGATGGGATTTTACATGATATAGCAACACCAACTCGTGTATGACACAATAATTTGAAACGTTGCAATTGTATAATGATGGTCCATTAATCACATCGCTCGCGCCTAAGTACTTGCTCGCATAGCATACTGTACGCAGTACTAGTAAGTTATTGTATCTGCGAGTTTTGGCCGCTGCACATCACTCTTTGTTATAATGAAAGTAGATCGCGATCAAAGAAGCCTCTGAACGGCATTCGGGTACGACTGTGGTAGTATTACTACCGTAGTACCACATGTCATATTGTACAGCTGTAACTCTAGCAGCCCCATCCTTGGGACACCATTTCAAGGCTTGAAATTCAAGCCCCGCAGCCTGCGGGCCGCAGGTGGCGCCGGCTAGCACTTCGCATATGCGGACATCGCTAGGTACCCCATGGAACCCTATAACCTCTGTGGAAACGGCCGCGATTTTTCAAAAAAAACTTAGTAGCTGTTGCGCGTCTCAAACTAGCGCAGCGCTAGTATCGCTCGGCTCACTCGAAGATTTTTCAAGTAAAGAGGACCACTGTAAGTTACCCTTGACACGTAAGTATCTGCTAGTGTATGGACTATCAGATAACTTATAAGCCAAGACGCACCTGATCAGCCGTATATCATCACACAGCTCTCTTTCAATGATCTTAATAATCAAGAGTTTTACAGCTTTTTTGTTAGCAATGCTCCACTCCCTCTTCTGCACGCATGCGAATTCGAGCCGTTTTAACTTTCTCGCCTCGTTTACTGCTCCTTGCACTGAAATAGATCATTAAGCATCTCCACGCCTCTATTCATTTATCTACAAGATGTAGTGATTTTTTGTAGTGGACCACGTCTTACAGTGATGGACCGTCAGAGACGGTTACGAAGTGATCCTTTAGGGGACGGGCGTTCTCGTGTCCGATTTCAGGGGTCCTTGTCCTAACAACAGCGTCAGTGAACGATCTGACTTAAATGGGGCACTCGAGAGTTGTCATTTGGAGTAACCGATTTCAAGTGAGACTCCTAAGCTTAAATTAAGCTATAAATATGCCTCCTTTGTCGCTCAAGCAATGCGGCTGTATCCTATGCACGGTCATGGTCTTGTTATTTCACACCAGGTATTATCGCATAGCGGATGTGAATAAGAGTTATGCTCGCAGAGTGAATGGGAGTAAATAAACCCCGTTACAGAATAATAACATCAGATAATTTTCAAATAATTCCTTCCATGGAAGGAGTTTGTTGATGCTTTCTTGACAGTCAAGCCTCAAGACTGTGCAATACAGTATCTTCGCCTTCGCGAGCCGATCCTTGCAACATAACAATTAATACATTCATGGGCTAATCATCTGGCTTTTCTGCAGTTGGTACCGATAGCGCCGCTATCATAGCGGACCACCGCCACACAATGTGCCGCACATTATGTGCGGCAAACATACCGTGCAGTGTCGAATAGACATCCAAATCAATGTATATATACATACAACAGTAGTATCGTGAGCATATATATACATATCCAGTCAATAGTAGACCGCAGAAAATGTGCCCGAACAAACCGGAAGAAAAAAAAATCAGCATTGATGCCTCAACTTGAGCCAACACTACACGATATATAACGAGCAAATACAACAAATTGACCTGCCTCTAGCTTACAGTTGAATCACTCACTCACCCACTAGCTAGACTGACTTGCACTAGCACTGTGTAACTATAACACTATGGGACAGGACAAGGAACCGACTCCGGCTCGAACTGTACCTCCAAGCACCCCGGGTGCTGCACCCGTGCTTTCCAAATCAAGGCAGATGTGCCAGTGATGTATTTCTCGCTCGCTCAGAAAATTTCTGCGAAACTGCCGGGAATTGCGCGGTTAGGTGCGAGAGGTTGAAATCTCCGACTGTCTTAGCCGCCGGCGCTGAGTCCTCTATCAATGAGTCATTGAACATGACAACTGGTATCAAGTATCATATCATTCCGGATCAGCTTCGGATGCATATTCGGGTTCCCATTCCAAATCCAGGGAATCCCTGGATTATCCTTATTTATGATTGGGTAACCCAAGTTGGGTTGCAAGGCCCAGCCATCATTCTCGTTCGCCCGACAATCCCCCATACAGGGACTGGCTGGGCTTAGTCGGCTAAATGTTATGAACATCTTCAGTTTCGGCATATTACAGGACTCTCAGAAGACGAACCCATGGAACTCCATGAGCTCTGTGGAATGGTCGTGATGTTTTGTGAGAATATTTTTCAATTTTCTAAAGTTTAGTTCCCAAGTTTCGCGTCTCAAGCCATCTGTACGTTCACGTGAAGCTCCTTCAAATAAAACAGACCGCCGAGGAAGTGCGTTATATCTGCTCACTAAACCATGTACTTCAGACCTTAGGATGAACCAAGAGTCAACCATGGTCCAAGACATGTGCCTGCCAAGCCACGTATCAGGGAGAAGCATGTTTTTGAGGGCTTTGGGAATGAGGCGTTGCCCAGCTGCTCTGTTAGCTATCCGCAAGCAATCAGCACGCATGATCAGTGCTTGACCAGAGCGGTTTGAGTTTTCACGTTTTGTAGACTTTTCCTCGCACTCGAATGAATCGGTAGCCGCTCCCGAATCGCTGTAGCTGTATTGAATGACGATCTACATTGACGGCCGCTCAGTAACCTTCATGGAGGAGGCATTCTTGTGTCCGATCGCGATAGTCAGTAGACGATCTCGTCGCAGCCGAGGGTTGTTACTCGAATACACAGACTGCAAGGGGACCCCTTGCGGTCTGACGGGGTGACTTGCAGAACCCCGTGAAGGGATTAATCGACTGCGCCTGTCGTTTTATCGTGACAGAAGGCGAATTTAGGAGCCTGTTAGGACTTCTTCGTCGCCCAGCTCTGTGGACCAAATCGTGAGCATGTTGATGATCCTGCTGTGGATAGATCTGTAGTGAATGATAGCATGCACTCATTCCCGGTCGAATAGCCTCTGCTCTAGTAACGCTAGAGTGTTTCGCCCGGGAACGGTTGCTGTTGTGACAGCTGTCCCCGTTGCTTTTTTGTATGTACGAATGGTACCCTCAAAGGTTTAGTTATGCCTTGTTTTCATTATTTTGCCTTCTGTGCCCCTCCTACTGCCCATGGTCTAAGAATTGGATGACGCGGGTGCCGACAGGTTCCCCTTTACTCTGGAATAATACAATAGTCCGGTAGTAAGCGCGTTTCTCGGTGTTGGATTGGGATAGGGCTGCGATCCTGGGAGTATCCTTCCATGAAAGGCTCACATCGTGTTGCGCGCCCATCCTGTGGTGAGCCTCGTGGGCTGACTTGATTTGCTTATGCCGATCATATATCATATTATTTACTTATAATACAGATATATTATAATATACTAATATTATATTAGTATATTGTGATTTAATAAGTTGCAGTATTAGGGATAAATAAATAATGTATGATTAATAGTGATATAGATATATATAATTGATTGATTAAAATGTATGCTCCTGAACTTACTACGTATGTAGCCTCTATTCATCAGTCACTTCTTCAAGCAAAGCACCATGACCATTTCGTACGACCTATGGAGGATGGTGTGGTGAGTTCGATCGATAGTTGGCGTATTACTCACCTAATACTGGCCTTCTTGAATGTACGCAACCTGTTTATTAAACTCATAAGTTTTGTTCAATCTATACTCAGTGTAGGTTTCCATCAGCGCTCAGTGTAGGTTTCTATCAGCGCTCAGTGTAGGTTTCCATCAGCGCTCAGTGTAGGTTTCCATCAGCGCTCAGTGTAGGTTTCCATCAGCGCTCAGTGTAGGTTTCCATCAGCGCTCAGTGTAGGTTTCCATCA
>JAAPAO010000693.1:0-17018 GCA_013115145.1 Perkinsus chesapeaki
TGGACAACTACAACGGAACTGTCTTCGCCATGGGGCAGCTCCTAGCAACTTGCGCATCCCTCTCGATCGCAGTCCCGATCGTTCTACGATTCACGTCTGACCATCAGCATTTTACAGTTGGCCTCGTTGGTTGGCTTTGCACCGCTGCCCTTGGGCTCATGGCTTGGTGGTCCTACCTGTCACCCATGTGCACGGGCTTTGTACTCTATTATGGTTTCTATCATTTCATCAACGCCTTCGTATCAGCAGAGACAGGCCGTGTTGTGAACGGCAACATAACTAACTGTGGCGATTCTGGGGATCCTGGCAGGGACTGCTACGCTATGGTGGTGCTCTGCAATAATGTTGTGGCACTTTGGCTCTCAGTGCTACTGCATTTGATCTTTTTCTCCTGGTACGCATTGGACCTGATCCTGGTGTATAGGATCTTATGGTCCTACCAAGCAGCTTTCACATGCGTTTTCACTATTGCTGCTATAACCCTATATGGTTGGAGTCGCTTCAAATGACGAGCAACCCAGCAAAATGTTAAGGTCGCTTGAAGTTGTTTGGATTAAGCTGCTTGTCGAGTTTAATAATGGAGAAACGTGAGGGCAGCGAGCACGAATCCACAGCCTATAGTAACAAATAAAAAGACCTGAAATATTTGGGAGGTAACAACGGTGGGAGTTAGCCATTGTTCCTGTTGTATCAATCACTACATGTCTCGACCAATCCTGGTCACTCTATACCGATCTTCGCAGTGCTGCCTGTGCAAAACGGCACGGTTCATGGTAGATCGAATAGTGGCTGCTGGGAGGTATCCCCCGGGTGCTATAAAGATAGAGGAGGTGAACATCGATGACGACCCAGGCCTGAAAGGTGAGTGAGCGGGGCCGGTGGAGAAGTCAGGGCTTTCCGGGACTTTAAAACTCCAAGTGCTCCTTTCCCATGCCAGATGAATACGAGTTCGAAATCCCCGTAGTCGCTGTCGACGGAAACGCTGTGTCTCGACAGAAAATCCAATCTAAGGCCATACGAGAAGGTGGGTTCGTAAGTAGACTCCAATCGCGTGAATGTCACAGAACGAGGGACGTTTTGGTTCTGCGCAGCAGCAAGTATCATGCAAGATAAGTCGAGTTCCTGTTTTTAGCGATATCTGCTTCTTATGCGGGCGACTCTCATGCATGACTGCTGCTCCTGATGAGCAGCTTGGCAGTGATTAAGCCAAGGAGAAATGTTTCCAGGTATACACTGTTAGAGTTAGTCTCCCGATTTGTGGTGCCATGAAATATGACTGTCCTTACGCCAAGAAAAAGGGGCATGCTTGCAGAGAGGAAGCTCACGGGTCGTTCTCAGAAGGCCTCCATTGAACGGCATCCGTTTTAACTCTTCCGAGTCAAATGGTGACCAGAAACATAATGTAAAAAGGCTGCTCCGTAAGCCATGGCCACTGTAATCTGGAACCAAGCTCGACTCATGAGCAAGCCGCATATACCAGGAGCGGGGATCGAACCCGCGACCTTCTGCGTGTAAGGCAGACGTCATAACCGCTAGACTATCCCGGCAATGGGATGGTTGCAGTTCAATTCGTTCCATCGCATTGGTTGCCTATATTCCCAATTCGCTGGTCAAGGTACGTACTGGTATTGGGAACATTCTGATTATAACAATTATCCACGAGCATCTGTTAGTCACTATCCATAACATATTGACAGACTATCAAAAAACACAAAGCCTTTTGAATATGAAAAGCTTTCATCTACATTGCAAATAGGATAAGTCCCACCACTGTGATCATGCCGTATGTGAAGTTACACCTGCAAGATAATAAAATATAAATTGTTAGACGTTTCTATAGTAGGCATGAGTTATGTCACATAACGTATGTGCTACTAACATATCCAATCCCGTTGTCAGGCGACTTATAAAGCATTCCTTCCCGAAGAAGCGTGATGTGATGGTATGTGGGATGATGTGGGCTTTGATGCCCGGCGCGTATCGCTGCAGTATTGTAGTCATTCTTCCCTATTGGCAAACTGCCAATGCCAATCGATTCGATTGAATCCACTCCCTCCGTACATTCCCTTTGCGAGGGCCTCGCAACCAACCCGCTCTCGGGATATCTAGTTCTGGTCGCTCGGCTTAACCAGTGCTTGACAACCACCGCCATTAACTCTAACTTTTCCTGTTACACTTGGTGCTCAATGTTATGGGTATGGCTACGGCGCACGGTCTACTGCATATTCAATCTGAGTTGTCTGGCGAATAAGGTGGGGACGGCGGCCGCGCTGCCACTTATACTGATTTACCACACGGTATGCTCCAACTTGCTGCGGAAGATTCTGTCCCAACTCACCGACTCCGCATTATCAAAAAGGATGGCAAAGACATACAAGGAGTTTGAAACGGCCTTTTGTACCTCCTGTTACGAAGGCAGGCTCTATTTCATGCACCGCCTCATAGTAAAGATACTGTACGATAAATCGAGAAACTGTTAACCCAAGACACGCCTTTTTGAGTACGACAAGCTCACATCGACATCAGCAATCGAACAAGTAACACATCTGTGATCATGCGGATGGAGTTATTCATTTATTATTCACATCGAGTTCCACCTAGAAAGGAACACAGGATATGGTGTGCGACCAACAGACAGTCGTGAGGCATCGGCTATCTACATAAACCAACAGACTGGCGACTTACCAAGACTTCCTCGTCGAAGGAGTAAGACCTGATACCCGGTGCATTGCGAACCTAATCAGCGCGGAAAGCAGTTGAGATACCCCTGCCGTAGCAAGAGTCCCACGTTGCTTTCTGAACTGTGCAGCTCTTGCGCCATTGTGATGGGCATCGAGAATCCCCTAACGTGATTCATGTATTCATACAACTACTAGCGGTAACCTACGGGATATTCGGACAGATAGAGGGGGACTTCCGGTAGGCACGCTGGTTCTGAAGTAGCAGTAATGTGCCATACTGAGGAAGCGCTAGCATTACTGCTGGTTGAGCAATCGTCATTGCGGGGAGCTCCTCTACGTCCCGATTGCGCATCTCCCCGACACGGTTCATGAATGCTTCCTCCGGGTCCAGGCCTGCTGAGACAATCATTTTAACCCAGACCAGCAGCTAGCTTCCAACCTCTCAGTGGAGGTTCCTGCACGGTCCTGCCATCCATAGTGGTACCAGATGCAGCGGGAGAATGTGAGAAAGGCTGAAAAATAATCAGGAACTGCTGCAAGGTGCTTGCGAAGCCGACAGGTACATTCTCGACGTGAATCTGTCGATGTGCTTCAAAGGATATCGGCTCCCGCAGTGGCTGCGGTGGTATGGACTGAGGAGGGACAGATGAAGTGATGAGATAGAAGCAAACGGTCGTCCACCAAGTGACCGCGAATCGTATACTATCGCGATGTATCAACATTGCGACGCTGAAATAAGAGGGTCATCGAGTGTTGCAGTACTTACGTCTCTTCCTCTTGCCGGGGTTCGTCTACCCAGAGCGCTCTTCAAGGCGGCGACTGAGAAACGTACAACGTAACAACGCGAACACCACTTCATTTTACTTTGATATGCACTAGTTAGCACGGCCGCAGTATGATGAGCAGGTTCGGTTACCTAGTAGGGCATTCGAGATATGAAGTATCTGGTACCCCCCAGAGGGTTTACCTTCTCTTCTTTCTCCTCCAGCTCGTGATAGTGGTAAGTGGTTGGTGGACTTGAGCCCGATGAGCTCGCCTGGCGGTACTCGTCCACCCTGATCTCCTTATGCTCTTTGTGTTGCACACCTGACACTCAGTGCCCCCAAATAACACCATCAACATGGCTCACCTCTCTCTATCTCTCCCGCCGCTAAAACAGCCAGTGCCTGCCCTCTAAGCTGTGGTGGTGGATATGCGAGGGCCTGATGGGAGAATCATATGGAAGCCACAGGGCTCCAGCAACTTACCATAGCGTGGGTCGCAGCTGGCCGCTCTGTATGGTACCTCTCTACCAGGAGGTTCTCTGTGTGCCCATATCTTCCCGCCGCATCTGAAATCATGATCCAGAACTCCATCGAACTGAGTCCGACTTTACCCGTGACCGGTCCTCTACATCCTTCATATTCCGCCTGAATCACAAAACTTTGAGATTTCATTCGAACGCATCGGATGCGGAACTACTGTAGTACAAGTCTAGTAGTTGAACGAGGAGAACTTCGGCTCAGGTAACGTTTCGCTCGAGGCGAAACGTACACGGCTGCCACGGGCTCCCGGCGACAGTCTGCGGCTCGGGTGCTCAAAGTTATCTAGCTCTGCGTCGAGTAATCGCTGGACGAGCTGCCCAGCATCTCAGGAAATCTAGCTATCATCGCGGTGGTCAGCCAACACTAGTGCACTATCTAGCAGGCAGTACTGATCGGTGGACTACTACTACCCTGGCCGGACAGCCAGAATCCGGGTATCAGCACGAAGAATAGAGGGAGCGGCGGCCTCCAATGCAACAACTGACCTTAGGAGCCTCCATCACAATGTCATAATCCTGTCTCCTGAATTGTGTGCCGCCGCTTGCTGTGGCCACCTTAGAGTCTCATCGACAAGGAATCCAGCAAAGCCAGCAGCTCACCATCGTTTCCTCCACTTCATGCTTCTCATAGTATCCTTCCCCCGGCGGAGGGTTCTGAGAAAAGAATGCCTACCAAGCACCAATGTCACTTACCACACTTACCCTCCTCATCACAGACGTGGTGTCGCTGTGAGACCTCGCCCGTGCCGGCTAAGATGGCACCAATTCCACAAGACTGCTGCCTTCTCAGCTTACCTTCTTAACCACGTCTCGATGCACATGGTGCTTCACATAGCCCACACTAGACTCCCCTATACTCAAGAAGGACCACTTTCTTCGAGGAGGTCGCCGAGCTACTATCGGCGGCCTCCTCTCCACCACAGGCTCCGGAGTGGTAGCCCTCATGGATGGGCGGGAACTCGGTCTATACACGGCCCTTGGGACTGGCTCCGGTAGTGGTATATATTCCTCTAGTGGTGCCTCAGCCGGTTCGAATCTTTCCGACTCGTGGTGGTATTCTTCCAGAACCCCATTTGCGTCGGAGTCAATAATGACATCATCCTCAGTTCTCTCGAAGATCATGCCACCATCCTGCCCCGCAGCAACAGCCTCCCGATCTTCTCCGTACCCGACCGTCTGCTCCTCGGCTCGGATGTGGCGCTCCAGACTGTCGTCCAGCCTCGGTGTGCCTCCACAACCGACCTCCATAGTGCGGCCTCGAGACAGTGGGCCATGCTGTAGCGGGGATGCTATATTGTAGACATCTCCCGGGCGAAAAACTGAGGCACACTTACCAGAGGAGCGAACCGTATCGATGGACTCACCTCGAGTCTCCTCCCCACCCTCCCAATCGACCTTCCCCAGCGCGGTGAGTGAGCCATTCTTGGGGTCCACAACCACCAGGGCTGTGATGGGCCTGGGTACGAATCTCTGAGAACAGCAGGTCATTACTAAGGTCAGAAGCACTGAGCACCTCAGGTCGGCACTCCTCGCAAACATCGCGGTTCCCAGCTTCCACGACTTGCACCAAATTTGTCTGCTCTCGCATGCCTCCCTCATGTGGCCAGTGGTGGTGCTCTGGATTAACCCAATTACAGTCGTGATGGCATTTCCTCTTTATCTCTCCTTGGGTAGACCATCCAGCCGAGAGCCAGTCCCATTTCTTCCCACTAGCCCCTCGTGCTCGCCTGCCCCCAGTCCAATATGGCACTGGCGGAGGTCGACCAAACCCTCGAGACGGCTTGCAAGTATCTTGCCTTCTCGTGTGCAGCAATCTTAATGCCCTCGGATCATTCGCTACAAACTCCCGAAGCCTTTCCAAGCGTCCAGGCATACACTCCCCCTCCTGAAACAATAGGCGATGCTGGAGCTCAGTTTACCGCGGTACTTGACATCTCACAAACAATCAAGGATTTTCCTTTACGAATCGCCGCAAAGAACTGATAAACAGAAACCCACCTCATCATCGCTGCCGACTCCAACCGACTTCCGCGCTGGTGAGTTTACTCTGGCACCCCTGACGACCTGTGTGGTGAGTACCCTAGCCGGGCTCGCAGATCTCCCCCTTGTTGCCTCCGTTGCTGCTGGAGCTCTCTTAACAACTGCCACGGACTTCTTTGCCACAACCTTTTCTTCAACTGGACCACCGCTGGCATTCCAGTCATCAGTGTCATCATTTTCCTCTTGGGTAGCGCCGCCAAATGACGGAGTAGCCGACGAATCCCTCCAAGAGTCGCTCAATCTCGAGCCCCGTCCGCTACTTGCTTTCGCCACCGATGGTGCTTCCACTTTGGAGCTTGAAGCACCCCAGGAACCCCCGCCAGGTTTACCACTGCTAGAGTTCTTCGACTTGTGTGCCGCAAGTGTGGACTTTGATTTATCCCAGGAGTCACCCCAGCCACTTCCCGATTCGTTTGAACTAGACTTGAGCCCAGACTTCGACTTCTCCCAGGAATCGCCCCAGCCGCTCCCCGAATCCTTTCCTCCAGAGTTCCAAGACTGGCCCCAAGAACTCTTCTCCGATTTGCTAGCCGCGCCTCCTGCCGACTTCCACGAGTCTCCCCCGTTTGATTTTTTGCTGCTAGAAGCAGCGCTCCAGTTCCAAGATCCTCCTCCTCCGGAGCTCTTTGACCCGAGACGAAAGCCAGAACCGTCGTCTTCGCCCTCCGAGGAGGAGGAAGAGGAATCCATCCACCCATCGCTACTTTTCATGGACTTTTTCTGGGATAAAATATCGACCGCTGCGAACCTAGCTTTTGAACCTCACCTTCTCAGCTTCCTTATTTTTGGACGATATTGTCGCCGAACCTGAGCGAGCCGGTTATCGGAGAATAACTCCCAGTCGGAGAACCCACGGAAGCTTACTGAAAGTGACGGAGCTCCTGCTCTTCCCTGACGGCACGATGGAAGCCTGAAAGGGAGTTACAACGGACGTAAGTGCCCCTTGGGGAGGAAATGGAATTCACACAGGGCCGCGTGGTGGCGCTGCGTGGTGCTCTCTACCACAACCCAGGCCACTGGATGCCGAGGAAGTGACGATGGCGGCATTAAGGTTATGTGAGGGATGGAAGATGGAGAATAGTTCATGCGACGGTAGGATACGTTTAAGTCACGCGCCCCAGTTACCAAGCTTATTACCTTAGCGGTGCCACTATCCCCACCACCGGTACCTGAGGACGCTGGCTCATAGGGCAGTATTGCTATGACAGAGCGCCTACTGTTCCATGATGAGCCAAATGATGACCACCCTGCCCCACCGCTAGAGGCCTTCGTTGAGGCTCGAGAAGGCGACGATGAAGTGTTGGATGCTGCCATGGGTCCCTGAAAGGCACGTGCTCGTCCCGAAGCAGACACTATCTAACACTAACTTTAGCCTGTGATTTAACCGCTGGCTTGGCACTCGGAGCATCGGCTGAGGGGAGATAGCTTACAGGCAGCTCCGGGCAGAGCCTTCCTACATTGCGTCTCATCAGTGTCTTCGTCATCGTCAGTCATTGCCCAAGAGTCGCCATCGCCACCCTTATCTCCATTTTTGCCAGCCTGAGCTCGGATACTGCGAATCCTGCAAAGATATTTGCAAGCTCACCTTCATCTCCTTCAGTAAATCAGCTGCGTTCATCTTCTTCACCGCGGGACCCGTGCCGGCCTAGCAACCAGAACCCATCACTCCCACGGAGCTCCACCATTTGTTATTAATGTGCCCCTAGGGCGCATCTACCTTGTTCCTGGCACGGCCTAGACTCTTTGACCAATTAGCTGCTTGGGTAGCTGGCATTCAAGCGAACAACAATAGCATTCTAAAGATTCGTCCCTTATTCGTGCCACAGCTATTTGATCTATTTCCTGCCATATAGGGGAGACTATTACTTCCCACGGTGCACGGGCGTCTCCATTAGGGGCGGGCGCGATACAAACTGCGCTCTTTGAGTTGCTCCTGACGAAAATGCCGAATTCAGGCTTTCTTCATATATTCAATTGTTAGTGCCGCGCTGATTGCTTCCCCAATTGGTAATTCCGTTTGCCACTGGAGTAGGGTTCTGTGTAAAATCGTTCCAGCTGAACAAACAATCTGTGAAGCTTGTAATCAGTCCCGGAATCGTCTTCGTCGGAAAAATCTGATTCCGCCTCTGTTCTGAGTTATATTACTGTTGGTTACTCAGGCCGAAAATTGAAATCGCCCACTCGTCTGACACCAACTGTTATTTTGCATTGTCGTTCACAGAAATCATCATTCACCGATGCTAACGGCTTCCATGGGCCACGGATAACTGAATCACCCAAGTACCTCAGCGCGGCCTCTTCTTCAGCTTCACTGATCCCACCGCACTTGGTGGGAGTGAGGCAGTCAAGCTGAATAAACTTGCACCGATTCATGTAGACTTCTCCCTCTGAAAAAGAGGTTCTGGAGTTCACAGTACCGTACCAGTAGGCCCCCCGACGGGGGGCCCCCGTCATACTGATGTGATGAGAAGTTCATCGCCATCAGTTGGCGAAAACTGCTTGAGATAAGGCTCGCGGTGTACTGAGTATATTACGAGGCCTGAGCCTACTAGATTAACACTCAAGGGTTGGGCTCAGTTGAGGAGGATCTTCAGATGAGCGTCTTTCCCGATGACGGACTTATTCGATGTCACATCCTGGCATTGACAATGTCAATTTGACATTAACTGAATCTTCACCGAATTAGCAGAATAGGTCGCCTACTATTTCGGGAAGACCTCAACTCCAGAGGTAGCACGTCGATACTACGACGGTCGAGTCACATGTTTAATTTAACATAACTTCGCGGATAACTCGACTATCATGCTGTTCTGAGCATGCGGCGCTCAACTGAGCTTCCTGTGACACTCTTGACGTTATCGACTCTCTTCATTCATTGCCACAGTGTATGCAGTGTTTCAGTGAAAGTTAATCCTCGATTATAAAGGCAACTGAGACCAATGGTCTTGCGCGAGCTATTCAGCTTAAGGGAGGAGTGCTTCGGTTCTGGCCTGGTCGATTTCCACTGGGACCCCTCTGGCACTCGCCTAGCCGCAATAGCGGCATCCCGCCCAGCCAGTATCTGCATTTTCGACTCCAGTGGTGACATCAAACGCGTAAGCACTTCAACCTGTCACGTACAGTCTCGCATCCGTTAAGGACGTCTCGCTAGAGAACAGGAGAGCGCCGGTGTTAAGCTTCCAGTGGGATAACACCGGCAATCTACTGGCTCTAATTCAGAAAGTAAGTTACAGTTGGCGTAGTTCTCTCGACTGCCTTCATCTCTACGAATCCCGCATATGGCTAAAATAACGTAGACGGTATGATAAGCCTGTCTTAGGGCCTCTCTGTGGTATCGGTATATCACTATGAAGAGGGCAAGCTCGACACCTTAGACTGCTCCTCGAACGAACCAACCTTCATCGCTTGGAACAGGATAGGGTCACAGCTCGCAATTGGTATGGCTAAAGGGAACCTGATGATGTACGATAGGAGCTCCTGACCGAGCTACGATGGACGAGCAGATATAATTCTCGAAACAAGAAGCTACAGTTAATCGCCGGCAAGCACGGTCGAAAGATAACTTGCGGGGCTTGGACAACGCAGGGGCTGCTGGTCATTGGCAGCGATGACAGAATCATATCCCTCAGTGAGTACCACTCATTCACAACCTCTGCGAATTGCGACCTCATCACGACGCTCTCTTCGGTTACAAACAAGAACGGGCACGGTCCAACCTTTGCCTTCGTAGATTGTTGGGCGTTTGTGTAACACAAGGAGTCTCGTTTGGCACTATACATGCTTTCTCTCTCTGTCAACAACCATGGCTCTCAGGCAACGCCGAAGGAGAGACTCTTCGACAGGTCGTAGTGAAATCCTCGCCTGTGACAGTCAGGGTCGGTGATGAAGTTATGACAGACCACAAGGGTCGGAGAGGCGTTTATGCTACTATAGCCCCCTATTTGCACTTCACTATACCCCCAGATAGGTTCTCTCGAAAGAGGTATCCTGTCGACAAAAGCCTGTGTCGGCACAGGAAAAGATACTCTTACATTCATCGAGCTCGAAGATATGAGCGTCCTCAAAGCGATTAAGTTTGAGCACAGGTGAATCCACACATTCTGCTCGCGAACATCACTGTAACGGTGACAGCAGATACGGCGCAATTGTCGAGTATGGTTGGTTCGGTGACGAGCACCTTTGCACTGCATTTACGAGTAAGAGCTCGACCAAATACCATTCGAAAGATTACTGTAACGCAGCAGTACAGTAGCCTCTGGGTTGTAGCGATGAAGAGAGCTCCATAACATTTCTCATCTAACTCGTAACTGGCGTTACGTAGAATGACCGATGGGAAGTCTCGTGGACGGCCGGAACACGGCGATGTCCTCGATTTCGGGTAGTCTTCCCAAATAATTCATCGTGTACCTTTTTTGGAAAGACTCTCAAAGCGTTTGTTATATAAACGTCTTCGGTTATACGTATAGGCGTGCTTATCGCCACCATCACATTTGCTATAGAGGGAGGGACTACTGCTGGTAGCCGCTCTTGACAGAAGAGATTTCCTTCGCATCAATCAGGTGGACAAATCATTGTGACAGCCGGAAGTGGCGAGACCATCGGCCAAGAAATCTTCAGGTGCCAGCCGTTTTCCAGCGTCGATGCTCTTGCCCTCAGTGCGAATAAGAGGACTCTTGCGCGTTTTCCTCTTCATCTCTAACGGCAGGCTCGGTACCGGCGAAGGCTGGTGGATACTCAAGCCTAAGGGCCGCTGTGGCTGCTGAAGGGATGGTGAAGATGATCGATCTCCGAGAATTCAGAGAGATGACAGAGGAGTGTGTTAGATTTGATAATGCGGACGCCTCTGGCATTGTCTCCCATATCATATTTGGGAGGCAGGGACAGACTCTCACATTCAGTAAGCATTATTCAATGTACTTCACCACATGCACGACATGTGGTGGAAGTTTTACATCCACATGGAACCATTTTGTGGAACCAGCTAATATTTCGCAGTATGCACCTCTTGCGAGTCTCTTCGGAGCTTAAGGCTTAAATCTGTCCTATCTCCAGTCCTCCTAAGCGACGCTCTTCCTTTCCTATAGCGGACCATCAGTGGGAGTTTTCGCACATGATAGCTCTGTTGCCACAGGAACAGCTTCTCTTTCAGATATCTCTACTGGGTGTATACGGTGCTACGTTGCACGACTACCTCTAATGTTCCAAAGCCGATGCGGCAAATTGGCTTGGCTGAGTAGCTTAAGAGAAGCTACGATAGTTGAAATTGGTGCGGTGGAGAGCACCGCGCGGAACGAAAGTGAGCTTTCTATCGCCTAATATTATTCCTAATCCAACCTGAGTAAGCGGTTCCCTACTCTACTAAAATACCGAGGCCATAATCGAAGGCGGTACCATTAGGGCATGTGCTTTTTGGTGCAGGGATATCTCTACGGTATGTAGTGAAGAAAAAACTGAAAACGCGCCGTACTCAATGGAGAAATAAATTGTCCTAGAAGATGCCTAATGAGCACAAATCCAAGCCTTCAGGGTTGAACTTCCGACTTGAACACCGGTCCAGCCTATAGTTCCGACTTGTCATGGCTCAGATAGCTCGGATGGGACAAGAATTAACCTCCAAGTCGAACCAACGATCCTCGGTGTGGGCCCTGAATGCCTAGCTGCCGGTGAGAACTCTCGAGAATATGAGTAAACCTCAGCTTTCCGTTGTAATCAGGCAACGGCAAAGAAGTCTTCTTCTATACGCGCTCGAACAAGCTTTTAGGGAAGCAGGAATATCCTGCCAAGGTTGACGGCATAGAGCTATCTACTTCCTACTCGGCAGTGCTGGCCGGGGGCAAACTGTGAACTCTGATGATGGAGTCACGCTCTAACCTTCGGGTGATCAGGTACGTTCATAGTCTCAAAAACTCGGGTTTGATAGCGATCCTCCCAACCGAGACTAATCCGCAAGAAACTAAAGTGCAAATTTTATCGATGAAACTCACGTCACAGGACATACTTGTGTAGGGTAGATAATAGCTTATCAGACAGGGTCATCGGCATCGTTATCGTAGGTACTCTACAAGCGAGAAAGAGCTCATCCATTATAGTGTAAAGACTGCATTCCCACTATCTTGAACGCCTGGGAAAGAAACGTGTTAGGTGTCGGATCGATGCAGCATAAATGAATACCGGCACTCCGAGGCTATTGTTGACGTTTATCCGAATGGGTTCGGAGGAACGTATACCGCTTTTGTTGACACTAAAGGCGAGCTTTATCTTTATAACGCCGTCACTGAGGTAACGCAACTCCCATCTCTCTCAAAACATACGGCGTGTAAAGTCAAGCTCGCGATGAAGGGGACGGTTTGTTGTGAGCCGTCATTTTACTTATCCGCACATCTGCATTATTCATACGAGACTCGCCATCGGTTATACAAACTACGCCTACCAGACTGTCAGTCGTGTGCCTTGCTACGATGTGCTACAGGTCTCCCTAAAACCAGTGGAGGGCTGCAGGGTCGGTAAACTCAAAGGTGTTCTATGGGACCTTGCGGATCCGAACATTTTTGTGGTCATTGCCGATGCCCGAGGAGCAGAGCAACTTGACCTTCATACATTCGTTATATATAATGTGAGGTCTCCAGTTATGCAAAACTTGATGGACTTCGGTCTTCAGTACTCCCTCTCGGGTGAAAGGGTAATCCCGATTGGTGGCACAGTGCGAAGGAGCAAAGTATCAAATGAGCTCATCGACCTTCAATATGGGACACAGGAGCCTACGGCTCTCTCTCATGGCGAGATACCCATCGCAATTGAAAACGGGTTAGTATCATAACCCGCTCGCTTTGGCTCCATTCTCGCCGATCCCGCCGCTTTGGCAGCTTCATGATCGCACAAAAACTCTGTTGAATTCATACCGTTCAGCTTCTCAGCCTGCAAACCGCAGTCTAGCATTTAGTCTCGTCCAGCCGGGCTTAATTCAAATCGCTTACCTCAGGAGAGTCGTTTTGCAGAGTCGAGTACCAGGTGAGCTCAGATCTCTTGAACTAGCCTCTCACTCGGGCATTAAGTCGGGAATTCGCCGCCTAAACGGTAGGCGCGAGTTTTGGAGGAGCGTACATAATATATGCATGATTACTACAATCCTAGGACTGAAAGATTCTGAAATCGATGTCGATGAGATGGGCAACCTCCTGATGAGATTCGCAGCCCTCGGGAAACTAGGTGGGTTACTCGCCCTCACTTTGTAGTTTATCGTCCTCCTTGCACCGCCGCCAAAGTTCGGCGTCCCACTGCGGCGGCCCTCTCACTGTCACGGTCTATTATGCAGCGATTGAGCTGACTCGCTCTCAAGTATTCACTGTGTAGCGGGAAAGTCGAAATTGAGATTGCCTCCGATACACGCAGTGAGACAGCGAGGCGTTACTGACAAGTTCCTTTGCAGTCTCGTTGAAGCCGCACAGAGTTTGCTAGAATTTCAAGTCTCAGATTCGGCCTATCGAATATGCCTCACAATTCCGGAGAAGCCCAGTGATGATAATGACGAGAGTATGCAGCATGGGAGGGACAGCTTCATGCGTCTCATCGCCAGACATGCAGTTGAGCTCCTGGAGACCGAGTAAGAAGCGCTTGGTGACGCTTTTGCACCATGAGGCTCTTACTTGCCAGTATGGCAATCATGGCGTATAGAGAATGCGGCGACGCAGACATGGTTACTTTTCTGGAAAGATTTGTCAAAGTTGAAGACGTCGCCATGCTCCAGGCGTACATGAGGCTGCTCCTAGGCCACAAACAGGTGACGCTGCCCTATAACCGTAGATTGACGCCAATGGTCGGCGTTTGCTTCGGCTAGTCTTCACTCATCGTTGGCTTTGGTACATACGCCATCTAGCTTTTGGGTGTATAGGAGCATACAGCAGGCAGAACTGCTAGGCGGAACAGGCTCAGTTTGAGCCACAAACTTGGGGGTTTAAATACTGTATTTATACTGGTCGTTGTGGATCTGCTTTTGGTTGGGATTAACCGGTAAGACGTTATGTAGTTTCGTCCGAAATTTCAGGCGGCCATTGAGAGCTTTGTGAAGGCTGGTGCTCCAAAGGAGGCACTCGAGGTCATGTGCGACTCACAGATGTGGGATGCAGCCAAGGGACTAGCACCAACAGTCGATCCTCAACGCCTTCCGTCAATACACCGGCAGCTCGCCATGGTGAGGTTCAGATCGTAGCAACTTAGTTGTTGCACGCAATAGATAGTAAGACCGATGTCTTTCAGACCCTTGAAGATCGAGGATCCTTTAAAGAAGCCTTACTGTACTATAAGGAGGCTCTGGGAGGAAGACAGTATCGAGATGAAGACACAGACTTGGATGAGACGGAAGAAGAACATATCCAAGCATGCAATGCTGGACTAGCACGGTAAGCCACTGGCGCGGCCCCAAGCTGCGGTGAGGCGAACGTGTGAGATGGTCAGTATTTGTGACCATCTGAGATGGTCTACGAGATGGCCATGGTCCATCTCATATGGAACTGACTCAGTCCCCTATGGGGGATAGCCTACACAGACTGCTCCAGCTAGTTCTCGTTGAGTAAGGTTCGGCGCTGCCTTCCCGGGGGCATCCCTCTACTTGTTGCTTAACCTCGCATCTACAATACCGAGATTATTTGCTTTGCCGAGATGGACTTTGGCTTATCGAACTTATGGGAAATCTCAAACTCTCAGATGCTTGTGCGAGTGTGGAAAGTTCGAGGCCGCTACGGACTTGTGTTTGGAGCTCTCCGAGGAGGATGTTATTCTCGAGTGCGCCACCAGCATGGAACGGATGAAACAGTACTCTCTCGCGGGAAGGTATCAGTGAGGCGTAGATGAGACCTATCCCAACTGGATGTTATCAGGTTACACCAGCATCTTGGTAATCTCGAGAGAGCTTGCAGCCTATTCATCAAAGACATGGACTTTGAGGCGGCCAGGCCACTGATGGAGGAGGTAAGATATGCTGACGAGACTTTGAAGCTTCATCATTATTATACAGATCTCAACGCCTAAGTTGCACCTTTCGTACGGGAAAGGAAAAGAAGCTCGAGGATTCTACAAAGACGCCGTAGCGAGCTACGAGAAGGCCGGTGACTTTGAAGCTATAGTGCGACTGCTTGTAACTGAGCACCAGTTGAATGATCCTAGAAGAGCGATGGAGATGGTCAGGAACGGTAGGCTGCTGAGGGGTAGCTCGAAATAGCTCCGCGCAATAATAACGGGGCACTAAGTGTACGTAGTTGCTAGGATTTGCCATGAATGGTTGTGTGAAGAATTTATAACGGTGAAGTACGTGTGAGTACAACAGAGGATAGGAGGAGCGGTCTACGATGCACGGCTGTATTGTTTGGCAGGCACCGCGACATCTACCAAGGCCGCAGAGATAGTCGCTGACTACTGCCAAAGGGATTCGGACATCCCTGGATCTATAGAGTTCCTAACAAGAGCTCATCTTGACGATATGGCCTTTGAGATTGCTGTGAGGCATGATAGAATGGATGTATACGAGGGCACACTCAAGCAGGTAGGCTCCAAGCTCACTTAACGATCTGCGTTGTATCCTTTGTAAGTTCTCTTCCTTGGTGACGTCCAGTGGCGTAGCTGGGTACTTGACAGTGGGGGGGGCAAGGTGGGGGCAGACCTACACCGCTAAGGGTCAATTACTGTCCCCAAAACCCATACCACACAGCACCCATACCTGCCAGCAGGGGGGGGGGCAGCGTGGGGGCAAGCACCGCTGCAGGGGGGCTACCGCCCCCCCCAACGCCAGTGGTGACGTCATGCAATTTCTTGTATTTGACTCGACCGGGGAAATATCGCTATCTCTACCATCTCCACTAATCTTCACTAGATCCACTATCTGCGTGTGCATGCGCAAAGAACAATTCCGCAAAAAGTATGTCCAATTCCGAAACGCTACTTTGGAGCAATATAATCGCTCCTGACACGAGCGTCTATGGTGGCGCAGTTATTTTTGTGAAAGCATCGAACAGCTTCGTGTGCTCATTTATCCGGTCTCCATTATGTCAGAGTGAGGAATCTGAAGAACTAGCCAAGGACCAGTTCAGATGTGTGGCGGGATACTACAAGGAGAGAAATATGCCATTGGAGGCTGCTCGCAATTATGTTCATTGTGGAGAGTGAGCCACGCGGGGGAATACGAATTACACACTCAGAAATGACGGGAAAACGTGAGGATGTTTTAGATCAAAGTGGAACGAATAGCCTTCGAATAAACGACGTCTTCTTATATAACCGGGACTCAGGTCGAATGTGATCAGAAAGTATTATAACATAGTCCCTTTAGGTATGAAATAGCGCTGGAGTTATGCCTGTCGCTGGAGAAGACAGGATCTAATAGCGAGGGTGCCGCTTTGTCTGACAATGGAGCCTTGGGAAGTCTACCAGCTCATATGGATCTGGCTATCGACATTGCTGGGTGAGAGTGACGACTGTAGAGTGATTCGAGGCCTTGCTCCTTATTAGACGATCGCAAGATGAGGGAATCATAAACCGACTGGTGGACTTCCTGCTCAATTTCAATACAGGTCTGGGCGAAGACGAGTTGGATTACCAACAAGTAATGGTATAACGCGTAAGAATATTTCTCCCAGAGAGAAGTTCTTTACCATTGCGGAGGTTTCGTGGATGCCGCAGGCCGCATCCAATAACTTCATTGTTCTGTCCATAAGACAGAACATGTGCATGCTTACCGCAGCTATTCTCCGTCTTCCCACATAGAAGCACTGCTGTCCCTAACTTAATCTTGAATAGGAGTTGTTCATGTCAGTGAGACCTTCGAGAGAACCTTGTTAGTACCTTGCCACAATAAGGCTACAAGCAAGCATGCTCACGCTTTTGAAGATACATGTGCATCTTCTAACCGTTTCATCTTGCGGATGAGGGTCTGTAGTGCTGTTCCGTAGAACTGTAACCAACTCAAACGCGCAAAGCAATAAACCAGATACTTGTCCTTTGAGGCC
>JAAPAO010000694.1:0-16975 GCA_013115145.1 Perkinsus chesapeaki
AAATAGTTTGACACATTTTATAATTGGATAAAACTCACTAATAATTCTACTTGTGTTAACTCAATACTCAACACCCAGTCACGGAAAGTCTTAAGAAGTTACCTGCGTGAGTGTAGACCGCTGACGAACTAATGCGTAATTGCAACCGCATCATATGATCTGCATTTTTCATCCTCACATGAGGTCGTAGCGAAGCAGACATTCGAGGCCTTTACCAGTAAGGCACTTTCTAGAACTCAGCCCGTCTTTACGCAACTCAAGCGATTACCGCAGAGATCTTATTGATACTGTTTCATCAACTTGATACTGATTGATCAATTTAATTAATTAGTTTAATTTTATTATTTCAATTATTTAATTAGAATAGTCCAGACTCGTTTGAAGTGGCATTAAACGCCGCCAGACTAACAACAGGGTGGGTAAAATGTAGATCCATCTGTGCTGTAGAAGAAATAATTAAAGAGAAGGTCTCGTTGAGAACTGAATCAACCGTGTACAGTCTAACACCGAGCGTACCGATACACTCCTAAGTTACCTGATCTAATAATAATGCGAGCCTCAGATTCTGAGCTCGTGAATGAAAAGTAATTGCAGTTCCTTAGCTATTTTAGAAGTCGCTCCTTCGCCTCGTATGTACCAAGTTTACAGTTGTTCGACTCTCACGTCACACTCAATAGTCAACGGCTCACTGCAAGCTTCCTCTACCAATGATATTCACACTCACCATCCTCGGCTTATGCTGGTCCATTCAGGCTGACTACTCGTCCGGATCCTACTTCAAGGAGATCGATAATACTGTGTTCAGACTTCATCGATGAACACACCGAATTCTCTACCCGACGTCGTACTATCTATATGGTCTGATGGACACCAGTGCCTGTCAGACCGTATGAATGTTGTGTCCCTCATTGATGGGTTTTGTGTGTAGCACAAGATATTGTGTGTAGCGTAAAATAGCGTGCTTGTAGGGAGCGCACGTTGTGTGTTGGTTGCACCACCCGTGGCAGTTTCGGGGTCATCCGGGGTTGAGTTTATGGTATCTTCGCAGTTACGCAAGGTTCCAAACCTCTATTTTTTTCGTTTCCTCTGGGAGGCGCCAGTCTTGCTCCTCTGAAGGCGATTTGTCTAAGGAAAACTCTCGCCACTCTTAGAAGCATCCTGGCCCTGCGATACCTTATCGGAGCGTTCTAGCAGAACTTACTCCTGATCCAGGTATCGCCTCTTCCGAAGCTCCCGGAGAGGAAAGCGGTTTTATGGCTAACATCATTAACCTCGACTCCACTAATGACTCCGATACGCTTACGCTCTTGTCTACCAACTAGGGGTATGCATCTCTCAAATCCACGTGAGCAATATCAGACCCTGATATGGTGGAGTCGCGAAGGATCCGTGCACATTCTTAGCTATCCATTTCTTTCAGTTTGTTGTAAGGTGCAGAGCCCCGCGGCGGCCATTAATCCAATGACTAATCAATACGACAGCTCAAACGATCGTTGTATGTCAGCAATTCTTACGCCAATATCATTGTGCAATCTGGCAGTCATTGTGTTAGTCAGCCTTCTTGGAAAAACCTTGAAGAACCCTGAGGTTGGCGGCTCATCCTCTAGCGTCCTCTAATAGAGCGCTGAAGTTTGAAGAGCAGAAGTGTGATGAATATGGAAAAACGATACATGGGGCTTGACAATAGTCAGCCTACAGTTTTTCAATGAGAATTTCTCATATAATCAATGTATCAAAACTTCTCCGGTTTCTTGGGATCTCCGTCTGTCCGAGTTGTCGAGTTGAGCTGAACGATATTGATCAAGCATTGCAAAATATGATAATTTTGTGGAAGCGCGATTTTTGGCAGTTCAACAAGATCCGACTGGGGGAACGAAGATATAATCACCCAAATGACTATCGTGATTTATACACCCCGCATGTATGAGAGTGTGTATCCGGGAGCCTGGAGCAAATAACTCTAGTCGAAGTTATTGGGAAATAGTAATCAATATTCAACTTTATTTAATGGAATCTTATTTGATCGATAATGCAGTACCATAGCTACGGTGTGCGCTACGGGGACATAACACAACGGGACAATCGTACACAAGTCTCACAATTTTCCCCTCCTCAAGAGGATAAGGATTATCATAACCATAACGGTTAGGCTTGCGTATAATTCGTCCATACACGATGCATATCTTCATGTACTCTAGGGGGATGTTGTTGTTGTAAAGCAGCATTAGTGACGGTTTCTGAGATGGGGGAGATATTCTTGCTTGCCTAGGCTGATGCTTACGAGTAGGAGGTACCAGTGATAGATCAGCTTCATCTAATCGCAGACGATTTACATGACAAGTAAAAGTATGACCAGTTCGATCCACACATATACAATAAGTAACCGGACCAAGTTTCTTGAGACAAGTAAATCCTCTTCTCCAATGAGTTGATATCTTGGAACGTAAAGAATCGAAGTATACCAGAACCGGAGTACATTGTGGTATATCGGCAGGAGCTTTGGCTTTCTTATTGAACTGCCTTTGATACGTAGACTTTGCTGCTACTAACTGGCCATTTACATAATCTATAATAGTTGCATGTGCTTCATCATGTGGTCGAGCATTAGACATATATTGGGGTAGCATAAGGTAGGGATAATGTGGACGTGTTCCAAACATAACCTCAAAAGGTGTCAACTTGACACTGTCAAGCCAATATAGCTCTGTTTAGCAGTATTATGCTGGTAAACCAATTTTGGTAAGGCTTGGGTCCAGTTCCCATTAGTAGTCGTAATTAAGTACGATTCGATACGATCCAATAGAACTCGATGGAACCTTTCTACTTGACCATTACTTGCTGGATGAGCAACAGAAGGGTATCTAACCATTATACCATATTGATTTAACTGTTCTCGATACTTATCATTATCAAAATTCTTCCCACGGTCACTAACCATTGTATCTGGTACCCCATAAATATAAAAGATACGAGATAAGGTACTAAGAGTAGTATTAACTGTCTCATCAGGAACCAAGACTGCCACCGCCCATTTGCTGGAATGACAGCACATTGCAAGTAACTTTTCACCATCTATGGTGAGAAAGTCAACTGAAACCACCTGCCAAGGCCTCGTTGCATAATGTACACGAAGTGATGCCGGTCGTGAAGACCTTTTTCTCAATGTACATGCTGGACACTTCTTGACAAATGAAAATAAATATTGTTATATATTTGCTCGCCAAATAGGCTAATATTCATCATTGCCTGCCTCTCAGTATATAGCCTGGTACACACACTCCTAACTTGTCATATTATGCTATATCTTGGCATAAGCGTGGCTGGCCAACATGCCAACATTGTTGGCTTGTGAATCACAAGTTGTGATATACACTTCATCCGTTTGTGACCCAACTTCCTATATATCAGGCTGATATACATTCGTCCTAGAACTCGCTCTATGAAACATAGACCTACACTCTACTCCTCCTCTCGCGACCCCAGCGACTGTCTAGAGTTGGAAAGGTATCGGGTGTTGGTCAGCACGCGGTAAGCCCTGATGCTCCCACCGCAATGCTGACGCGTTCAAACTCCTATAACCTTAACATCCGCACGGCACCGTACACCCGTCCTTTATTGTAGGTACTGCCGCTGCGATGTACACCGCCCCGTACGGCGGCCATATCAGCAGACTGCCGGCAGTCACTGCCCAGTCGCTGTAAGGAGTGAACGCCCTCTCCAGCCCAACCCCGATCCCACGCCACTCCCCGACGTCGCGCCAAACGTGACAGTGCCAACAGCGCCCTCACGACACAGGTAGTATCAACCAACCTGTCACCAACGACCTAGCCATCTACCTGCGACACCAGCGTTCGGGTGTTGACTTCAACACGCCTACCTCCCAACAGGCACAATTTATGGAATAAACTTCATTCTATGGCGGCATGCTCGAGAGTTGCAAGTCTACACATTCAGATGTCGTGTCCGTCGGTATCTACTCGCAATTTTGACATAGATAATCTCTACGTCGCCGCCAGTGAGACCGCCATAGGTTGCTTAAAGAATGTCGCAGATGGTAAGCCATCATTAGGCGGCATCCACCTGATTTTTGCATAGGTTTCGGGGAGGTGTCAGTGTCGCTTGCCATGCTAAATTCGCAACTGTATAGTCCTGTGACTATTGTGATGTACAGTGATAGCACACTGGCACACGATGAGCAAGAGGTGCGTCATCCGGTGAC
Source organism: Perkinsus chesapeaki (assembly GCA_013115145.1). Taxonomy (NCBI): domain Eukaryota; phylum Perkinsozoa; order Perkinsida; family Perkinsidae; genus Perkinsus; species Perkinsus chesapeaki. The sequence goes on from JAAPAO010000694.1 coordinate 4,220, forward strand.
TTACACCACTTGTCACATCTTCTCCCACACTTCTCGGAAAAGAAGCGGTTTTACAGGTTGTTGTCGACAAGCAGACAGGAACGTCTCGCGGCTAAGGTTTCATTTCATTTGATAACTGTGATGCGGCTGGGAGAACTGTACACGTCATGCCTGGTCTTGGCGGTCGGAATCGTAAAGTCTTGGCGGTGGGTGTCGGAATTAGCGTTGCCAATGGACGAAATTGCTGAGTGTTCGTTAATAGTCCGAAGACTCTTCGGCGGAGAGTCGTTTAAAGCGATAGTAAGTGATGTACTCCCGGATCGGGACTGTCCCGGTGGGATATGTAATATCTCTGCTCAGTCATGGCGTTGCATTAATGTGATACTGTGTCTGAGACAGTGTATCATCTCCGGTAGGACATCGGATGCTCTACCGCGTTGTTCAACATCCGGTATCCAAGCAACGTGACAGTAGCATCTCGATTGAGCTTCCTTGGTGAATTCGAAGGCTCTGACTCGCGGTTTTCACTCCAAGCTTCCAACGCAACTGGTGCTAAAACAGGACAAACAGGTACTTTGATGAGGTTACTAAGTTTCTCAGCTGCTCTACCAGTTACAGTTGACTACGAAATGACTTGTCTGATGAGCTGAGATGGGGTTATTAAAACACAGCCCACAACGGTAGAACGGAGCCGAGCCGTTCATACTAGCGGCAGTGGTTAAAAAAAGCATACGATGCTCAAGGACGCTAAGTGAGCACCTTGATACGGTATCACCAACTCAGTTGGTGATACCGTATCCAGTTGGTCCAACTGGGTATCAATCATCATCGACTGCGATCATGAGATGCACAGCTCCGCTAGGCAAGCCACTTATTCACAGCTTCGAGAATGCCCTCCACAACGTTCCTGATTGAACAACCGGATAACTTTACGAAAAGAACTCCACGAATTCAATAATAAAATTAAAGAGCCTTGACCGCTAAGGAGAAGTTTCCGTGGATAAGCAACTCTCACTACTTACTTGTCGGAGTGACCACACCAGTAGCAATGTGACGCGCCCTTCACCTGCGGGAGGTATTTGAGTCGGCTATTATATTTAAGCGTTCGTTATATCTCACCCACATAACATCGAGGCCCTTTCTTGCTTCAGTGATCGAAGATGGATACCAAGGATCGGCATCACCATTAATGGATAATATATTTGTAGTTTTATCCAAGTCTTTCTCAATGTACCGCTGAAAGTCTGCGATGTTCTTAAGTATCTTGCCAACTCGAAATCACATAATCTATTGTACACGACAGCATACCTCATCCTTGGACAGTCCGAAGCCTTCTTTACACGCCATGAGCCAGAAGTCAACCGAGCTTTTAGTTGTATAGAAAGGACAGCTTCCTCTGCTGCACTCCAGGAACCCTTGAGTGTTGCATTTTCCGAAGAACCCTAATCTGAGTGGGCTGTTGTCCATTCTATTCTTTAATCTGCAAACATCGGGTCTTCCGTAAAGAACACGAAGTTTGAACTGTATTGTCACTAACCTACTGTATTACAAATCAAAAAATAATCTCGCCGAAAGCATTCGACAATATCCAGGCTTGAGCGGTTGATTTGTATTATAGATGTCAGCCAGCTTGTCGAGCGCAGGGTCACTAAATAAGAAGGACGAGATCAGAAACTGAAATTTGACCTTACCTTCCTTTCGTAAGTCGATCACATATCCTCTTTATGTTGCAGTAAAGAATCCTTAATCCACAGTTAGGATCACTATTCTGTAGCTCCATCCCTAGTAAACCGGCATCAACCGTGCTGACAAGCTCAATGATGTAAATGAAAATCGGAATAGTATCAATATTTACATGTATGTCTGATTCTTAACATCTTCGAGGACCCCAGCACAAATTCTAAGTTTTTCCTCGACCTCTCGGCGTCCTTCAGCTGTCTCCATGGACATGGCAAAATCCATGTGTGCTTTGGTAAGCTACGAGAGATTTACAACTGCCCAAGGGCGACGGTTCTTATAACTCACCGTAGCCAGACATTGTGGACTACCTCCGAGGCTTGGGTTAGATAAGTCTTGGGATACGACGGAGTAGTACCTAAGCAGACTCGGTATATCACAGTCATTAAGTACGTGTAATTCTGAGCTCAGAATTCCGATTTGCACGACGTCAGAATTAATAGTTATTAGCAAGCTATTAGCGACTAGTTATTAACCATTAGTTAGCTTTTTACAGGCTGAATGAAGCCCAGATGCACTCTATACAGATAGCCTGTAAATTAAACGAATCCAATACACTCAAACTTCCCGGATGACCGACTCATAGTTTGCCAGTTCAAACTTGAATACAGCTGAGGACGTGACAGCTCCAATGAAGATGTCTCGGTGTTTCTTTCGGGCCAGAGCGGCGATAAGCTGAAACGCTCGATTTGGCTTTGACCGAGTAGTGCGAGATTCGTGCCCCGGCACCGCTGCATCCAAATAGGACTATCTTCACTCCAGGCTCTTTAGTCTGTAAGTCCCTCCCGAAGGCTGCGACATCAGCGATCATTTGCTCCATCGAGAAAAACCTCTTGAGCGTTTCGGTAGAGTATTCTTGTGTGGGAAAGCTAGTTCATGTGAAGTCAAAGCGAGGCTTACTGGATTTGTCGCATTGAAGGAATCATAGTCTTCCATATACTTCTGTGAAAAGGTGCCAGCTCCCGGACCTAAAAATCGTAAGCGTTCTTTGAATGGTGCTTGTGTTTTATCCGGCCAACACACCCGCTGAGGAAACTCCTAGGTAACACACAAGAATCGATAGATCTACATTTACGCTGCCTAGGCATCTAGCCGTCCCATACTTAGCAGGGCTAGGCTAGCACATTACGCATTAGCCTGCACGAATTTACCTTTTGAGTGGTCTATCGGCTGTTGAAAGGACAGACGGTCCCAGCGACCCAACTGCGAAAGGCTACGGCCCCCGGGCAAGGCTTGCCTGAGCAACAGAATGGAATAATTATCATATCATCGAATTTATTCAGCGTCGTTGTGGAGAATGGCGGCCGTGATGATGTCTGCAGTATATCCCTCCTCACGCGCTAAGAAAATCCGTGAAATTGTGGACGGCTCCTGACCAATGGAGGAAGCCAAGGAGGAGAGTAGTGAGCATGCTTCGAGTAGGCAGCGGTAAATGTCTGACAAGGTGGCAAAGACGAATGTATATAGGCAAGGCAACAGAACCCGCACGTCCGCGCAGAACACAGTTGAACCGCGACAGAGCCGTGAACATGGAACCGGTTCTGTCTACCCCTTCCCCTCCAGTTTGTTGAGCACCTCGAGACCCAGTTTGTGACGCTCGCGAGCCCCGCCAATGACTCCGCGTTACTCTATCTGTTAAATAGAGTCGGTAGCTGACTGAGACCTTCTCTTTCGAAAGCGAAAATTCGACTCATAAGCGCCACTTATGGGGCTCAGCAGCCTACTCAGCGGCTGAGCCCCGGCTCGGAGTCGCTCTTGCGTACAGATGAGTGCGGCACTCAGAATGCCTCATAATCCAAGATAATCACGTTTATAACACTCGCAGGCGTATATCATGATCACAGTTCATATTCTCACAGAGCCACTGATCACTTGCCAGCGCTGATTTGCGTCTTTGAGATCCTGAGTTCTTATCGATCATTGCGCCGCGCTCCCGCGCTTTTAGTACAGCTCCACGCCGTGGAGTCCACGGGAACCCACGGCCACGGTGGCGGCGCCACCATACTGACGGGCGTTGCTATGGTTTCGAGCGCAGAAGCCTCAGCCCGAGTGAGTTCCTGCTCCCCCTGCTGGGTTGAGCGAGCTCCCTAAGGCCTTCACGGTAGAAAGATTAGATTGCAGAAATCGTCATATCTCAGATATCATCCAGGAAGCAGTCATCAGTGGATGCTGCTCTGTCTGAGCTCAAGCCTCTCTTTCGTGATCGCGTTGCTGGTAAGAAGCTACGCAACCTTTTGTTATCAGCGTTAAAGCTTACCGACCATCTTAGTGAGCTTGTTAAAGCTTACTATTCCTTATCGGCCTTCTTAGTAAGCTTGTTAAAGCTTACTATAACCTTATCGGCCTTCTTAGTAAGCTTGTTAAAGCTTACTATAACCTTATCGACCTCGTTCGTCATTTCTGAGTAAATGGTTGATAATTAATCCTCACTAATAAACTCTGTTACATCCGCCCCCCGTGTTGTCAGGTGTGATATGCAATGTTTCTGACGCTGCTGATCATGCCGCTTTGCTTGAAGCTGCCAAAGCCTGTGGTGATGGCAAAAACGATGTCTTGGTGAGTCTTGTGCTCTGGAGGAAATTACCGAGTTTTCCAATAGTGATTCCGCGTGGTTGCAAGAATTTGTTCTACGTGCCCATGTATCTACTTAGCTGTTTTATGCTTCATTTACAGTTCATGTCTCTCCTAGACATTCATAGGATAATCGGCATCAGTTACCAGTGATGTATAAATATTTTATCGCCGGCGAGCATCACCCGATATTGCATCATCGATGGAAGTTGTTTTCAGGCGTTTCCTGTGAGTCCGAAACTCTCTATCAGATATTCAATGTGATACTTCATCTCACATTTACGCTATTTCGTTGCTTATACCTTCGCCAGCAAGTCGGCTGAAGGCAGTTGTTCTTCAGGTTTCTAATGCGGCATCGAACATCGCTATAGGCCCGACTGATAGCTGTGACGATCGTCAATGGGATAAAAGTTTTATCCATGTGGATTTATATTTGTCCATCATGGACGGATAGTGAAGATTCGCACACGACCTATCATGATGTTTCTTATGATGTTCATAATACACAAGCTTTGTACAAGCAGTGGTCGTCAAATTGTCGTCAGTGTCGTCGGGTTCGAGGAGTGACACGTCAAATAGCTCTGGAAAACACAACAGCTCTCTTCTGTTCTAAACAGCCTTATAACCGACAGTGTTGGCTTCACAATCGATACACAGCCGCTCACTCAGAGGCGTTGAGGCACAGCGAACACCTGGCCGATCTCAACTGTCTTCTGAAGTAAAAACGATGATAACGGTTGTTGCATTTCTAATGATGCTGCCGAATTGGGTGGAGCACCGTCGGAGACCATTGATTGATTATAAGGAACAATGCGATCAGCGTACGCACCATGAGATTACAATCACAATATTCTCTGAGTACTTGGCTGAGTAAGAAATAATCCAGCGACAACATCTATGTGCATTTAACGTAGCAGCCTGCTACGAGGGGAGGCAGCCGTTTTATTTCCGAGAGAGAACTGCATATGTCGCTTCAGTTTCTGTCTAATCCACTTCTTTATGTGACGTGCTTCCGGCTCTCGGCTCTCACGGACGTCGGCTCCATCCTAGATGCTATCGTGAGTGGAAGCAACTTATCTGTGAGCTTACTTGCTCTCTTGAGAACATGAGATCTGTGTGATGTGCTCCGGTGTCCATTATGAACGATTTGACAGAACTAGAACAAGGCATATTCCTGCAGTCTACACCTTGTGGGACTTCTCCCTCCGAGACGGAAACTGAGAATATAAAAAACAGAAGAACAGTAAGTTGCGTATCTTGCACTGTTACAATATTGAGGTGTGTAGAAACCATGTGAAATAATCAAAGTAAAAATTCGAAAAGTTACGCAAGAACTGTCATTCAAGTCATTTCCGCTCTAGCCACTCCAGGCTTTCAACTACGCCCTAGTTACTAGGGTGCTAGTAACTAGAGAGTCGAACGTGAACGTTGCTAATGTAAAATATGCAGATTCAAATAAGCGAGTGAGCAAATATCTAAATCCTTACTAAGTTAGTAATACTAACATCAAGATAACCTGAAGGGCAAGATAATGAAGTGAATATATCTCGATTATATATTATCAAGGAATATACAGTCAATGATAATAGCATTATGGTATATCTGTACGAGAACTGTTAGATCTCGCCTCCCCATGGGTCCAACTTCCCATTTGAAAAGACAACGTTACTCATACTGGCTACAGCATCTGCCATATTCCTCACGAACTGTAGGCTTGCCCGTTCCCTAGTAGTGACGCCGTAGCTGCAGAAAACCATGGTCGGACCATGATGGTCCAAACGAAATCAATTCGAGGAATATTACAACTCCTCACATCCGGCCTTGAACGAGTCCATATCGAACTCGCTGGGCGGCAAGAACATATCATGCTCTGTACCCTGATCAGTACCGTGATAGGAACAGGAACGACCGAGAGACATCGTTGTAAATCAAGACGAACACGCAGCCATTTACTGCTATGCTTAAATCTTCTTACCATATCAAATCCCCATGGCATCTCCGTGCACTGCTGAAACAACCAACTGCCTTCGCACGTACTTGGAAGGTTGAACTCCCTCTTGCTGAAACGTTTAGAATTTTCGTGCATAAACAAATCTTCTTATGCAGAACTTACGTAGGAGTCTCGCACTTGATGTTTCCTGAGGCATTGTAATACATGTTGAACGATTCCGCTAGTGCTCGCAGGCGATCCTGAGAGTACGAAGGAAATCTGCGACATAACTAATGCTGAAAGTGAAGCTGTGACACAGCTGCTGTGCCCTAAAGTTTATGACAATCTAGCGACTATTTCGGTACAAACACAGCTTCGAACAAATGCTCTTCACAAAAAGTAGCTGCAACAAGCTGAAGTTGAAGCAGAGTCTAATCTATACCTCATTCTCACCTGATCTGTTCGAGCTCGTTCGAAGGGCGCGCATGCCGTACGAATTGGATTGGCAGGTAAATTTGCAGGACCACTTATCAGGTAGCTACTGGGATAAGGATAGTTACCTAGAATGAGATGTAAAAAATTACCAAACGTTCCGCGGGGTCGCGTTTAGCAAACACTATACAGAACTAGGCCGGATTCAATTGAATTCTGGGCTGGTTTAGAGGCAGAACCACATAAGAACTACAGCATGACTGTCGTCTGCCTTGAAACCTACCCATGGCCATGTTCGTCCAAACTGAAGGCGATAAAAACTTAGCGAACTTGATAGCGAAAGTCGCTATCATGGCAGGTGAACGAGCCTCAGGGCACCCCCTAATAAATCAAGCGGGACACTCGCGTGGAGGTTCGACTTGTACTGCGAGCGCCAAAACGGAATGAGATCTTCCTTGAAGACTTGAGCTTCTTCTTCTGATTGTTCAAGTCTCTCAAGCAGCTTCATTGTCTCTTTGAACCTAAAAAGCCGGTAACAGTTGTGAGTTTCATATCACTTATACGAAGGCATAGTCGGCACTTAATTAGTGCTAATAATAACCTCTCCGCCAGTTACCCTTTTCCTAGAGACCATTAAAAGAATTTAACGGGATAACCAAGCAGTTTTTCGTGACGAAAATTTCATCCATTGCATTGTAATTCGTCATCCAACGAGAAAAGACTACGACAAATTGTCGTCAATAATGCGTGTCGCTTCTTACTCTCTCGCACATACGGGCCCAGCATCTCGAGTTATTATCTCGTAAAAGGCACTCCTGCTAGGCTCGGGTGTAATACCGCCAATTGCAAATATTGGAGCTGATGAAGCAATGGCTCCATCAACTAGGTGAGGATACCTGACAAAAAAGTATCGACACATTTGGCCAATTTCTCCAAATGCGCGGGCTTGAAAACTTGAGGTTGATCTACACCCACTGATGCGGCATCAGTGATGCATCAGGAGACGATCTATCGAGTTCAATTAGTATCTAGCTCTTTGCCAATATTTGGTGCAATGTCACAAACCTACGACCTAACATGTGATATGGTCTAAATGAAAACGATAAAGAGATTTTCCACGTGAACGCGAAGAGAATGAGTCGCCGCTTACTTGTAGCGGAATGCGCTCGCAAGCATGCCACCATAGCTACCACCAAAAGCGATCGTCGCAGTCGACGCTGGTAGAGAGTTCTCAATAAATATGTGATCGATTAAGACCTGCAAAATGCCATGAATTCCTGCGTTACGCAGGCTGCGTATCCTTCGCCCCATACGACACTTACCGAGTAATCTCCAAGAGCTTGCGCGATAGATAAGTAGCGCATGCAGTCGGAAGTGTCAGTTGGGTACACTGAGCTTTTACCATAGTAACGATGCTCGGCAAATACAAGCATAGCTCCTAGTTCAGACCTAAGGAACAATGAGTGCATAAGGTTCAGTCAACGAGCAATTATGGAATACACAACGAGATAAGCTTACCCAAGCTCCCACATGAGACCTGTATGGTTGACATACAATTCCACTGCTCCTTCATTCCCAACATAAAAAAACACTGGTCCACCTGGGCGGTAAAACTCAGTATATGTAAAGTATCTGACGGGATTCAAGTACCGATAATGCAATCACGCCGACGATACCTTTCTGTAAGATCTTACCTTTGGTCAAATCCCCCAGGATCTGCATCGCTACTGAACGAGAAGTGATCTCGGTCTTGACGCAACCATCTCTCAGTACAGTTGGCCACAGTTGGTTGCCAGCTGAGTGGCGCCGCGTCAATAAATCCGACGAGTAGGACAAAGCCTTTGAACATGCGTAATTATAAAAAGATAACTGATGATGGTATGAATATTAGCTATGAAGGGCACAGGTTAACGTAGTTGGGCCCTTCTACTTGCGGATGGTTGAACTTAGCAGGAGCACTAAATAGCTGTAGGGGTCATGATAGAGGGAAGAGCGATATCTCTCATTATGAGAGATGTGCTGGGGGGACAGCTTGGCAAAGCTAAGCATCTGCACCATTCAGACTGCACGTATGCGCAGCGTGCGGTGCACCATGGCGAGGAGCACATGATATCTTTCGCTGTTCAGCTCCGTGTTTCGATCTCCCTCTCCCACTATTGAGCAAGCTTGCGGACGGACAGTTGGGATTTGTATATGATATACACGAAGTGTATTGAATTAAAATCCGAACAAGTCCGCCTCTCGGTCACGCATGCGTGCGGATTATGCATGTCACGGGATTCGAGGATCAAAGGTGTCGGGGAATCACCCAAGCTCTGGTCTTGCCTTTCTTGATCCGCCCATACTGCCTCCATTGAGGGGAGAGTCTCGCCAGTTTGAGAAGAACATGTGACGAGATCCTTCTATTTCTGCCAAGCTGCTTTTTGTGTTCCCTTATTTCCGAGAGTCGAAAACTTTTGTGCATGCGCGCAACTATGGAGACAGATTGTTGTGTCACCCTGTAACTTTGTGGGCGGAGTCATGATCGAGACGACTAGCGCTCTGACCCCTGGAGCAACGCAACGAGCATAGACTGGACATGGGAAACCTTCAGCCCGCACGCCTTGTGCGGATGATATTCGAGAATACGGTGACAAGTGGTACAGCGCTGCGGCGGGAAGAGCGCCCGTGAGGTTGAAGTTGAACCGATAAACCCGTCCGCAGGGTGGCTGCTGAAACGGACCGTAAAGGATAGTAGAGAAGACAGGGCCGCGCAGATAGCATAAGGATCCCAAGTTAGAGGCTACAAGCGGCCCTGCCCGGGTGCCCGGCGGCCGGGCTTGTCTGCACCGTAATACGGTGACCGTATCCGATGAACTTCATCGGATGAAGAGATATTCTCGATAAGCTGAAGGAATTCCAGACCCTCGGCCTTCCGTAGATCCACGTAGCACCGATAGCTATTACTGCAGACTTGTTGGTGGCGAAGTACTTGGATCAGGCTTGCCCTTCCCCCTCCTGTCGTTAGATCTTCGGTGGAAGTTCCACCGTGGAACCTCTTCTTAGGCAGTGCGAGGCGTATGCACTAGCTTGAGACTCCGGGGCGGTGCTGCAGCAACGGTTGTTACGGCCCGTAACAACCTGCAACAACCAGCCGTAACTCATGACTCGGCGTAAGTCGGAGTTAAACTGCTCGAGGGTCATGGGCAACTAGCTTCCAGCCACTTCGGGGTATCTTTGAGAATCCTCCTATTCAGCGCGAACGTGAGCTGCTTCATCCAGTCGACGCAAAACTGCAGTGACAGTTCGAATAGCCATAGAGATATCGGCGATAGATCCATGCCCTGCCAAGACTGTCCAATGAAGTCGATAGCACCGAGATTCGGTAGAGCATCTACGTGAAAATGTCATCGTTCGAGCCCTTCGATGTGGGCCGCTCTAGGGTCAGGGAGATCACTCACAGCATCTCGGAGGCTCTCAATCTCTGCGCAGGCGATAATCAAGGTATCTTGTAACGCATGCACGCCGTGCATGCGTGATTATCACGGCCGTGCAATGCACGGTTCCTAATCTGCCAAGGTCTTCGGTTCACGACCTGTGTAGTACATGAAACACCTGCTATGATAGTCATTACATCGTAGCACACAGCGAATTTCAGGAGCCAATCTAGCTTCATGACCTGGGGAAAGCTACCCAGGCTACAGATGCCTCTAAAATTCTGTGCAAAGTTACGGTATACACGAGCCTCACTTGACGCCCACCTTGTAGTCAAGAACGCCAGAGGAGCTGCGAACCTTGCACCAAGCCTGGAGGCCTCATCCCTAAGGTCCTCATATGCATTGCCGTGCCTAGACGGCATAGCGGGATGCGATAATCACCAAGAATGGCACAACTGGTCCGCGTCACAAGCCAGAGCTTCTCTGAAACGACTGCCGACACGAAGACCGTGATACTCTCCATCTGTCGCCAGGGCCACCAAGTTACTGCGCAAGTGATCCTCATCGAGACCGAAGTCCAAAAGAGTCTCTACAAGGAGCTCCGTCAGTCCCTCACCTGTCTTGTCAGTTACAACCGGAGCTGATAAGAGATACGCAACGAATCGTTGCCAACGCTTCTCCCTCGTACAAGTACCATACCACAAGTAGCCCGCAGTCTGCGACGCTGCACCATGACCTTGTCGCAACTCGCCGCAATGGGGCTGGACCAGCCGCTGCGTCCGCCAAAACAAGGCTGGCGATCCACAAAAACCGCTACCATACTAGCTTTCATCTCGGCCACCATGGCCCTAATGAAAGTTGGAAGAAAATGGGTTCTAAAAATGACCCCGTTTTCAGCCTGCGAAGCCAGTAGACGCTCGAACGAGCGGTGGCTTTGCCCTTCACAGACGCTAAAATAGGCCGTTCTGGCAACAGCTAGAGCTTCGATTCTTCTTGTGCTCGCCACCCCGGATTCAGCAATGGCCACTGACCTAATATGGGTAGCCACATCTAGATGCTTCTTCAATGAAGACAAGATATCCCGCTGATGCTGCGGAGGAGGAATTTCAGTACCAAGGAGAAAGATATGATATGCGCTGTTCAATTGTGTCGTTTGTATACGAAGCTTAGCTTACGATTATGTAGTAGCTTAGTAAATATATTCATATACTCTTCTTATACAATATTTGATGTATTAACTAATGGGATCGGAGAAAGATTATGATGGTGCACCGTCCGGGAAATCGGATCGGTTCAACTTTCTTCGATCTACGGTATCTGGTATTATGGAGACTCAGGGTCGTCATAGCGGTTCATCGACGGCTCTATTATCTGAACGGTCTCTCCGTAAGCTGGAGGACCCTTGTCTCGCGGTATCTAATATCGTTGGTTTAACGGCCTGTGGTCTCTACGGCATCGCTGATGGTTTCAGCTTTGTAAGTCCAAGTGGCCATACCCTTCAAGTAAGCCCAAAGGCGTTCGCTAAGTCTTGGTCTCTTGCAAAACCTCAACGTTTTGATGAGCCCTTTTGGCGGAAGCTGCTCAACATCCTAGATGCTGCCCGGTTGACTGCTCCTTTACAGTTATACATTCTTAGTTGGATTTTACCGCATGATAAAGCCTTGGTTGTGCAAGAACACTGTCTGAACCATTGAGCTGCTTTACTGGCTTGGAATGGTATCGTCTTGCCGGCTGAAGATGCTGCAGTAGATCCCGTTTGAGATGCTTCGGTTGCTCTCAAGGTTAAGAAGTGGTTGGAGAGCTGTTATCAAGTACTCGCTGAGGTGGTTAAGGAGCTTGATAAGGACTTCATTGAAGTTGACAGTTCCGTTTATCTGCAGAAGTGGTCTTCCTTTCGACCGGTCACTGGTACTTCTTGGGGAAGCTATTGCGTTGCTGAGCGTCGTCTTGCTGCTGAAGTTGAGTACGTTCGCTTGGATTCCGGTGAAGGCTGGAAGGTTCGACGAGAACATCTTGTTGCTGCCCTGCCTCAGTATTCCTTTTTTGGCGATACTGCCAATCAATCCCAATGGCTGCCAAAGTTGAATCTTGCTAACAGTCTGCCAGCTTTTGATAAAGTTCTCGAAGATTTGGTTTCTTTGTATTCTCCTCTCACCCTTGACCAATTGTTGGGGTCAGTGGGAGAGGAAGTGGAACTCAAAGCGGTTAGAGGTGTTAACGCGGCTAAAACTACAACTTCTTCTGTGGGCGTATCTACTACTCCGACAGGCGGCAAGAGTGCACCTCGGGGTGTTTGTCGTCTTTTCGCATCTACTGGACAATGCTCTTATGGAGACCTTTGTAAGTACCGCCATGTGAAGGAGAGTGTTGTTGCTCCCAAGCAAGGTGATAAAAGCTCTTCGAAGACTGTATCGGCTGGGCCTACTCCTTCGGTATCGAGATCCAGTCCAACCCCGGTGACAATACCGCCTCCTCCCCGTCGTTCTGCAAGGTTACAGCAGAATAAAGGAAAAGGTTCTGCTAAGGCTGAAAAGTCGGTGGCAACTGCGTCGATTATAGAGGAGGATTCATCCTCCGCTGATATGCCGGCAGTAGCTAATGCTACTGTTGATACCGGAAATGGTCGGCCGAATGATATTTCCAACTTGGTATGTGAAGGAGTTAAAACGGTTGAAGGTTTTGTTCGCACTA
>JAAPAO010000695.1:0-16860 GCA_013115145.1 Perkinsus chesapeaki
CATGCAATAAGATATAAGAAACTTTTTGATCCCATCCCATTTCCATGTCGAGTTCAACCACTAGACCGCCACGCGCACTTTGGTGCGCGCACGCCATGATAATCAAGAAGGCCATTTGAAGAGCATTTTCCCATTGTGACGCGGCCCTTTTCATTATATATCTCGAACGCTTTGACCGCGCAATCCCAGAACCAAAGTGAGGTGCATATTCCCCTCATGCTGTATGTAACCTACCACCATAAACTCGAGGTATTGCTCGGGTTGTGTACGCTAACCCGAGGATCGAACCGGTGACAAATCTATGAACACCGTGAATCCACAATTAGGATATCGGTGATCTATCAACGGTAGATCGAAACGATCAAAACTAGAGTCAGCCCACAGACCTCCGAAATCTTGGCCAATATATCTCAAGGTTGGCAGTTCTTCAACATACAGCCGTATGCTATTAGCTGTTTGTTGACATATGTCCTAATCTGCTCAAGATGGAGCATATCCTTGTAGAGCCTCCGACCTATTAGCAATAAGTCATACAATCCGCAAAAGACACTGTGTTTCGCATACAGCAAATGACTAGTATTGGTTATCGTAATCAGTGCAACTTAGCGGTGTCTAGGGTAGTACGCGTTAGGCTGTAGTTTACAGTATTTGCAAGCTGTCATCAGAAATAGGTGACAACAGAGTTACTGTAGCCGGTTGTGTTGATATATAATTGTAAGTCTTACTGAGACTGTATGAAGCGGGAGTGTAGGACCCGAAACTGTACGAGCTACCGCCGCTGCATGGATTTCAGTGAGCGACAATATGCAAAGCTTCCTCACTAAGTTGCCGTTGGGGGCACAAAAATGACAAGTAGCTCACAAACCACACCGTAGAGAGCGCTGAAAGCCTTACTGTAGTCAGTATCATCGGAGCCCGAGCTTTGCTAGCTTCTGTGAACGTCAGCAGGAGGGCTCTGAAAGTGGCAAATTCTGTTGATTCCACCTTTGCCTGTGAGAATAATTCACAGTCCCTTACAATCAAACCATGTCAGTGGAATGGCCCACCTTCACCGGTAGTGCCGCGGACGATATCGATGAGAAACTACAACCAGATGACATCTACGATGCCGATACCGAAACCCTGAAAGGTCAGGTTTTTACCTTTACACAACCATTCATAAACTCTATTAGATTACCTCAATGGTTCATCAGATTTCAGCGAGGACTTGCGCATATTGATAGAAAGGGAACTTCGCGAACGGGACGAGGCGGAGAAGCTACGGAATCAGATTATGAAAAGGCACGTCCCCAACTATAACGGATTTGAAGCTCATGCACATTCTGGAAATTTTTACTCTAGGCTCTCTGGACTTCCGAGCGACAACGGCAGGGTTGCCAGCATTTCATCAGCAGAGCAGCGTAACGACCTTGAATTGGCTCATCCATTTGCCCGGGAGGCCGAGCAACCGAAAAGCCCGCCGGAAATTTTGCGATTTGAGCTCACAGATGTGCAGCATTCCAAACACTTTGCGGGAAAGTCGCTCAGCGAATGGCAACCACAAAGAGTCACAGACATGCCGTTCGTCGTCGGTAGCTCGAGCGGGCGCAAGAAGAATAAAATGAAACGTGGCAAGAAGCCGAACACGAGAAAGGGCGTACGCTCAGATAAGGCGAAAGAGAGTCCAGCTAGACAGAAGCTGAGAAAGATGAAAGAATATTCGACGCTTCTGAAGACGCGCTTGAGCGACCAGCGCCCTGCTCGTCCAAGGCTAGACACCTCTGCAGATGTACCGACAAACAGTAATTGTGGTATTAGTATTAAATTGGATCATGAACTCGAGAGAGAACACAGTAGCGAGGAGTCTGGTGCGGCTCCAGAGACCACTGCTGATAATAAACCTAGTGAGGTTGGGAAAAGAAGTTCAGAGGGTCGAGAAATCTCTGTCACGCCATCAGAAGGATCCCTTGACGGGTATACGGATGATGAATTTGACGAGTCATCCATCTCGGATGCGAGCGCAACCTCGGAGAACGGGTGTTATCCAGCGAGAAGTGAGCATGAGGAAATGGATGAAGAGACTGGGAGCTCGGACATAAAGGATAAGGATGAGGAGAGAGCTACACGATTTGATCATGCGGAACCCATGGCGAATTATGGAAGCTGCGAAGACCGTCCAGATCTCTTCGATCTGGGAACTGCAAACAGCAGCGAAGACCCGAGTGATGAGCGAACAAAAGTGGATATCGATTCGGGTGATCGAGAGCAGGGAGATTATGAGGGTTTCGTTGTCGATAATATCGGAGGTATTCTCGCTGACGACGGAGCCACGGAGAAATATCTGCACAGAGGAAATATGAACGGCAGCGCTGGTGAAACTTGCAATGAAACTACGAATACCAGTGCTCTTATGGATAATACGGAGAACGAGGAAGGAGTGGAAGACACAATAGAGGGGGGTATGGACGATACTGATGCAGCAGCAG
This sequence comes from Perkinsus chesapeaki, assembly GCA_013115145.1. Classification (NCBI taxonomy): domain Eukaryota; phylum Perkinsozoa; order Perkinsida; family Perkinsidae; genus Perkinsus; species Perkinsus chesapeaki. The sequence goes on from JAAPAO010000695.1 coordinate 2,466, forward strand.
TTCACGGGAGGAGGATAGATCGAGACGCTGACACGGGAGCGATTGAGAGAGAGACTGACAAAAGCTTTCATACAGCGAAAGTCAAGCCAAACCAGAAAGTGGTGCTGAAAAACTTTCAGACCGGAAAGTTCTGGGCTTTTCAGGCTCCGAAATCTGACCAAAAAATTCACTACTGCTCGATGGTGTCTCAAGTCACGGCAAAAGTAGAGGATTATAGTGCGACGTTCGGCTCCTTTGCTGATATCTTCACTTGGGGACACACCGCTTCACGACAGGCAGGTAACGTAGAAGGTGATTACTATGCCGGATGGGTGAGTTTGAAAGTCAGGCAGCCAAGCTGCGAGGAATGATAACATAATCGAGGCGCGTGACAGAGCCTTGCGCGAGGCACGTCAGTTGTAAGCTGAAATATGTACCGTTTAACCTGTGCTCGGCTACTATGGCAATTGTGCGTGATGCAAATGCGGCACAACTCGAATCGTGTGATCATAAAAATGATGTGTCTTAAGGGTCTTGAACCAGGCCTGACTGCCATGTCACGGAATGTTCGCACCGTTACTCAGCTAGTAACTTGAGCGCTGTATCGTGATGGCCCCGAGTGAGAGAAACCCCACTGTTATTGAGCTTCGGCTGTTCTTTTCATGTACAAACACTTCTGTGAAGTATCCAAGGCTTTCGAGATCTACTGCTTCGCTGACTTTCGTAACACCTTGCTTGGTGCAACATCGATGGGGAAGCCGGCGCTTGTAAAAAATGATCCGGACACCCAGATTTACTACAAGGTAAGAGGACCTTCGCCCGAGTTTACCTCAGTACCTTATCTGATACTATTACTGGGCTATAACACTGATACTTTCTACTAGTAGTTGGAAGTATCAGTATTATAGCTACTACTATAATACAAAGGCACTTTTACAGGCAAGTTGAATCTTCCAGCGTGCGCGGAGGTTCGCTTTGGTCACTGTACTCTCCAGTTTTCAAGGTAGTTCAATCAAGGGTTGAAGTATATGACGTCGTATCTCGAAGTCTAGCTAATAATCCTAATTACTCTGAGCTCCCCCACGGATGTCGGATAGGGCCGGTAAGTATCGTTTGGCGGTGGCGTCGCCACTTCAGCTCGCTCCGACCAATTTCCGTCGATAATCGTTACAAGTCTAGCGGTACCTAGCAGATAGCTTTAGGTATGGAATCTCCTTTGGACTTGGGGTCGACCCAAATTGGACTACAGCAAGCTTCTGGTATGGCAAAAAGTGAACCACTTCCCAGACAGCAAGTTCCTGTCACGCAAGGACTGTCTCAAACGGTGTATAGAACGGTAGGAATCGCGTATCCACTGCCTGCTAATAACGCTGCTATCGCCCGCTGTCTACAGCTGTTCCAACGTCGGAGTCGTCATGGCTACTCACGGCACTACAACTTCCACTACACGTAGGTACATCAAACGCCCCCCTGGTTCTCGGGGGTCACAGTTGGCTGAGTTTTTCCGTGTGACGCCCGAAACCTTTGTGCTCCCTCATGATTACTGCGAGTTCATTGAGGCATTTAGCAAATACAGGGAGAAGTAAGCTCAGAACAGTCATTTGATCTTACAGTAAGATCATGGCCAGTAAGATTTTTACTCATTGACTATTAGGAACCCTAGCGAGCGAATGTGGATAATGAAGCCAGTGTGCTCCTCTCGAGGGCGAGGAATCAGTGTTATCTCTGACATCAATGAGGTCAGCTATTCCGAGCCCACTATTGTTCAAAAGGTAAACGGAACCGTAGGTTTATTCCTGTACTTTGCACCTTGTAGTATATCGAGCGTCCGTTGCTTCTAGACGGATACAAATTTGACCTCCGTATATACGTCTTGGTAACGAGCTTCAACCCTTTGGAGGCGTGAGGTTACTTGAGAGACGGCGCGTATCTGGGCTATGATATAAATCCTGAGCTTAGATATATCTACAAGGAAGGATTTGCGAGGCTGGCTACCGTCAAGTACTCTGTAACAGGAGATGATATGAAGAACAGGCTCATACACTTGACTAACACTAGCGTTCAGAAAAAGCACGTCGACAATCTGCCCAATGATAGACGCCGAATGCTTGGAGGTGACTGGCTTCACGATGCGTGACCCCGCGCTGGGCCACCTACGTGGGGTCCCCACCTACGCTTCTTGCTTGAAGGCACGAAGCTGTCGCTCGAAGATTTGAGCCGGTATCTCGACAACAGAGGGGTCGCATGGAGTACTCTATGGCGCGAAGTCAAAGAAGTTGTCGTTAAAACGCTCGTTATGTGCGAGCATGCGATAACCTATCAGGTGAGGCCGATAGCCTCGTATAAAACCCTCTAGCAGGAGAGAGTTAGTATCGGATAAGCGTGACAGCTGTGGGGTTCGAACCCACGCCCTTTCGGACTGGCGCCTTAAGCCAGCGCCTTAGACCACTCGGCCAAACTGTCGTTGAATTTTTGTGATTCTCCTAATGTCTGCTCAGATAAATTCTTTCGAACTCTATGGTTTCGACGTAATATTCGACGAGTCACTGCGTGGATGGCTACTGGAGGTTAATTCCAGCCCCAGCATGAATCTTGATACAATTTTGGATGAACGGATAAAGGTCTCGCTGATAAGGTGTGCAGCCAGCGCAATATGCTCAGAGCATTCTGAACCTCGGGCACCTGTGAAGCTACATCGATCTATGCATGGATGAGGAGCGAATGATGCTTCCACTCGATGCATCCGCATGCACGTCTCTTAGACTTTGGAACCCTTGTGCGCGCAAATGAGAAGTTTCGGCTCCGCGTTGAGCATGCGTGCTAACTTTTTCAGAGATGTTATCGGCGTTGTCAACCCCCTTCCTTTTAACCGAAGAGCCTTATTGGAAGTGTTATCAAGGCGAGTAGGCTCGCGTAGCTCGGAGGCAGCTCACTCGGCAAAACCGACCCGCCAGCCGAACAAACGGGTGATGGTATCGCTTCGTCTCCTTCCTTTGCAGTAGCTGTGTGGCGAGAGACTTGAACTTTGCGTTAACAGGTCTCAACCAAGCAGCTGAACGTAGACTTGCATGCCATCCTTTGTGGAGTCTCACCTCGTAATGAAGTTCAAAGAGACCCCCAATTCATTGAGACAACACGTGGGCCCTAAGACTTGCCTGTTCGGCGCGCTTCCCAACCGCGCTTGCTTCTCCAGATAACTTCGAGCGCATAGCTCCCGGGGAGCCGTGGGAGAATGCAATTATAGCAAAGCATAAGATGTTCATCCCACCACATGGCTCGTCATAGTATTTCCTTCTAAGGACTCCGCTGTTGTTGCTTAATGTGTGCGAAATTTGTATAATTTGCACGGATCGGAACCTTGGCCAACACACGCCTCTGGGAACATTTGCACGTTGTGATTAGCAAAGTGAAGAATGTAGACCGAAGAGTCCCTGAGGTGCATATAATCGGTAAATTTCTTCGTATGCTTGGTATTCGTGCTGAGATATCGGCCCGCCAGCATTGGGACAGCCTTGTGTTACACTATTTCCCGTGGTTTCTTCTCGGTGTTTATTAGAGCCCTAAGTGAGGGTCATACACGACAGCTGCATCCGTCAGATGTTGTAATGATCAGTGCTGTATCACCCATAGAGATGCCATAGCGTGTATCGGCTACAGAGGCACGGGGCTTTGTATTCGCCTAGGCTTCAAAAACTACGCTCCGCTTTCGCTAAGCTTCAGCGCCCACAGTTCCTGCGATACAGGTATATCACGTCAGTTGTTACTGATTTAGCAGTTCTACTTACAGCATGCTTTCCTCCAAGCTCACTTTGAACAACATCCCCCAGGATGACATCAAGGGCAAGAGAGTGCTCATGCGTGTCGATTTCAACGTGCCCATCAAGGAGGGTCACGTTTCTGATAAGACTCGTATTGTGAAGACTATCCCTACCATCAAGCGTGTCTTCGAGATGGGTGCCCACAGCGTCGTTCTCATGAGCCATTTGGGCAGGCCCCAAGGACAGAAGAAGGAGGAGTACTCACTCGCCCCCGTCGTCCCTGTTCTCGCTGATCTCTTGGACCACGAGGTTACCTTCGTCCCCGACTGCGTTGGTGATGTTGCCATCAAGGCCTGCGCTGCTCCCGCTGAGGGAAGTGTCATCCTGCTCGAAAACCTCCGTTTCCACGTCGAGGAGGAGGGCAAGGGTGTCAACGAGAAGGGTGAGAAGGTGAAGGCTTCCCCCGAGGCCGTCGCCGCCTTCAGAGCCGATCTCACTAAGCTCGGCGATGTCTTCATCAACGATGCCTTCGGAACTGCTCATCGTGCTCACTCCTCCATGGTCGGTGTTCAACTCCCCGTCCGCGCCGCTGGTCTCTTGATGGCTAAGGAGCTCGAGTACTTCGGAAAGGCCCTCGAGAACCCTGCCCGCCCTGTTCTCAGTATCCTCGGCGGTGCCAAGGTTGCCGATAAGATCCAGCTTATCAACAACATGCTCGACAAGGTCGATCTTATGATTATCGGTGGCGGTATGGCCTTCACTTTCGCCAAGACCCTCAACGGCACTAAGATCGGCGGTTCCTTGTATGATGCCGAGGGTGCCAAGATCGTCCCTCAGGTCATGGAAAAGGCCAAGGCCAAGGGTGTCGAGATTCTCCTCCCCACTGACTGGCTCTGTGCTGATGCTTTCTCCAACGATGCCAACACTAAGGTTTGCACCCAGGAGGAGGGTATCGAGGACGGATGGATGGGTCTCGATGTCGGTCCGGAGTCCACCAAGCGCAGCATCGCTATGGTTAAGAGGGCTAAGACCATCGTCTGGAATGGTCCCCAGGGTGTGTTCGAGTTCCCCAAGTTCGCCACTGGTTCTCTCGAGGTCCTTGACGCTGTTTGCGAGGCCACTAAGGAGGGTGCTATCTCCATCGTCGGAGGTGGTGATACCGCCGCTATGGTCGAGCAGGCCGGCAGAGCCTCTGAGATCTCTCATGTCAGCACTGGTGGCGGAGCCTCTCTCGAGTTGCTCGAGGGTAAGGAGCTCCCTGGTGTTGTTGCTCTTAGCGATAAGAACTAATTCCCTACTGCAAACGCTGAAAGCGGCCCTAGTTGGCCAGTTGTCGCGGATTGCGACGTGTTTCTTTCATTACAGTTTTTTGGTGAAATGCCACACTTTACCATTGCTTTGTGTTGAAGTGTCATTCTGGAAAGGGTTTGAAATCTTGTCACTAGCCCAGTAAGATTAAGACAGCTAAGTACGGATCGGTACGAAAATAGGCTAATAAGAGAATTTAAGGCGATGATGCTAACAGCCAGGTTCTTTTACATTGACTTACTAAGGCAAGTTGCCTTCTGAACGCAACACATCGATATGATTATTTCTTATCGAAACTTCTTGCTCGGCGGCATGCCTCGATAACTCTGTAAACTAATCGGTGCATCGACTGGATTTTCGATGTGAGATAAATCCGCTTTCACTGGGTGTCGAAAAGCCTTGTCGCCACGTGGTGATATGTGCTTTATCTCTATACCTGAACATCATTACTAACCCGAAGCCCTCGCGAGCTTAAGCAGGACCGATGAATCACAAGACTCTCTACAGAATCGCACCACTTTACCCGATCCGGTGTAGACCATGATGTCCGCCAAAACTTCTCTATGGCATTGACGCCAGTCACCCTCGCTGCATAACAGTACTGTTATCTTTCCATCTTGCAATATCTCTATAAGACGGCGAACCTGTACCGAGATAAACACCTCAAAGCTTTCCCTTTACAGGCTTACTTCCCTAATACCTTCCTTAGTAGCAGTGCCATTCCACTCGCTATCGTACACCACAGCTCGCCCCTTGCCTCCTAACCATTCGGCATGGCTATACTCTACACCGGCCCCTTCGAGGGCGTCTCTAAGCGGTTTTAAGCAGAAGTGCGGAAACCTAATCGACGGTCTCCGTAGCTTTTTGCGATGCCCGATATCAAGACCTCTTCGAAAATGGGCTCTGTCTAACGTCGACGACACGTTCTATGCAGTAAGCCCTCAAAATGGCTAACAAGTCTTCCAGGGACCGACTGCTATGTCCGACGGTGTATAGGGTTATTCTTCGCTCAGTGGGCATCAGCTCGGTTACCTTGGTAAGTGACAGACTCTTTTGAACCCAACAATAGTGACTTCGGAAACAACTAGAGCTGTAGTAGGGAGTAGAAAAGCATCGAACGAAGTGCCGATGGTACTGCCTCTATGAGTAACAGTAATACTCACTATAGCTTGTTTGATGATTCCTGTTGCCATATACGAGGGACTGCGATCATGATACTTCCATTATCGGAAGCTCGCAGGATCCCGCCTACTCAGCACAGTGAACGTGTCACCGTGCAGTAGCAGCAATAAACGCGCCATCCTAGGCGAGCTAGATTCGCGTAAGGTTCCGACTCGAACTGGCGAACCGAGAGGGGAATTTCCAATATCACAGGCACATGGCAAACTGGTTCAAATACCTGGCCTGCGATACCGCCGATTTGCTAGAGGAAACTCGGAGGCAAAAGAAAGACCCAAGTTCATAAGCGGCATAAGTAACTAATTGCCAAATGAATGATTCAAGTCGACAAAGAGTAACAACTGAAGGATATAACAGTACTAGAATAGTTCAAGTGTGCGGACGTCGTCGAGGTGTCACGCAGATAAAGTCAATCAAACTACATATCAAAGTCAATCACATAATGGAGTGTACAAGTGCAGCTGAGGCGCTAGACGCGTCAAAACAGCGACTATGAAATAATAATGCAGAGTCGTAGCCACTTGGACTGTTACTCTAACGGGGCAGTCATACAAGTATAGTAGTCGACCATAGTGGCCGAAGTGGCTAAATAGATACGGCTCCTTAACGATAGTAATAGATACTCGGAGTTGAAGAGATTGTGATGGGCATAGTCAAATGCCTAAGCTCGGGCGAGGTACTTCTGGGTTTCTCGGTAGCGAACTCTGGAGAATTAGGCACCTCAAACTTGTTCCGGCATAGCGGACAGGATGTACCTCTCAGTTTTTGTGACCTCACAGTGAGCCATTCGACAAGACAATCTCTATGGAAGCAATGACCGCAGCGGAGAAGAAAGTCAGGGCCTTGTTCTAGACAAATACAGCAGGGCTCCATGGACTCGGCTTCCAATGAGGACTCGCGGCATGGGCGGCCGTTTTGCCCTAGCAGTATAGCGACCTTGCGGCTGGCGTTGTCGACCTTGACGTTCTCGTGACGAAATCTATCCGCGGGCATACGGGCGGTTCTGGTGCCAAAAAAGAGCATATTGAAGGCTTAGATTGCAGTAAAGACGTGACACTGAACAAGGAGCAGTTGGCACTCTAGATCCAAATACCCTAATCAACTCTAACGCGAAGCTCAACAACTTCGATGTCAGAAACATGGAAAGTGAAACTTATTTATTAGCGTCATGTAACCACTGCTCGGCAAGGTACTCCAAACCATCATGCGAAGTTCCAGTGTTGAATTTACGAGGAGGTTTCTTGCGCCACTTTGGCTTTGGCAGCTTCGAGCCCAAAATGAGATGAGGGTGAACCAATGGCCCCTGAACAGCACGCTGACGCAACTCCGAGGAGACAGCCGACACAATCGACTAGCCTTAGCCGTCGAGCAGTACCAGCTACTTACATCTGCTGCATGGATATCGAGTCGTCGAGTCATCCTGTGTTCAACCAACATTAATATATACGCGTCTTCTGCTGAGAGCAAAACTGCTGCAGCGGCCAAGGGTCGGAAGTCCCAGTTGATATCTTGACGCTAAGTATATGATTGGCAATTGCTGCGATGTGTTGTAGTGACACTCACCCGTATCCTTCGTTCACCTGGGGTTAGTATCATCCTACTGCTGTCTTCCTTACCAACATAGTTATGCACAAGTGCACGGGAACTCATCAACCCCCCATGCAGCTCGATCTCGTAGGACAGAGTAGCTGGCACTGAGCTGGATCCGCGAGCCACCGCATCGTGTTCCTTCGCCTTCGCAATTGTATCGACTGAAGGAAACACCTCATGAGGCTCACACTTGACGAGAGTTGTACATAACACCCTAAACTAAACAGTAAGGGGGAAGGACAGGATCCGACCAGGCAGGCAGCTTCGACGAAATTTCAGAGACCTCGTGGCGCAATGGAAGCGCGTCGGTTTCCGGAGCCGAAGGTTGCGGGTTCAAGTCCCGCCGGGGTTATTTTTCTCGTCTGCCAATTTCGTCGTTAATAACCAATCCTCTTCCCCTTGCTGTGCCTATCTCACCTATATCGCTTTGATTGAGCATCATCTCTGCCACTTCCGATGGATCGCTCATACCATTCTCCTTCCATCTCTCCACCTTTCTAACTCGCCGCTGTCTAAGATCGACTACATTGGTGTATCTGTAACCCACCTTAATTACGTCACCAGCGGAGGAAACGTGACTCAACTGTATTTTTTTCATATCCGCGACGTCTCTATCAGCCGCCCAATTCGATGCCCGGAGATCGTCGTTCGCGAATGACCGAACTTGCTCGGAGTCGTTCCAGTCTAGCATCTCCTCCTCCTCATCGACTGCCAACTGTGTCCCAGCTGGATCCTGAGAACCGCACCGAGGAAGCGATGCCCCCTCTTTGGTGCTCTACCCCTCGGAATCCATACATCAGTGTGTTCAATCGCTGCAGCAAATTGGTGAAAACCATCTAAGGGCAGCTGTAGCTCTCAACGCCTAGCTTGCGACTTACGCAAACCTTCCGTATACTGGGCTCCTTCAACAACCAATCAAGCACGAACTTGAGCGTCGTTTGGAAGCCAGCGGAGATCATTATGTCACTGTGCAAACAGGATATGTCGATGACATAGGTCGCGCTGGGTGTTGCGATCGTGAAGACCGACGGTGGAAAGGGAAGGTCATCCTCGGCCTCGTTTTCCTAGAGCAGGAATACGACAGGTCGGTGGCATGCTCTTTACTTCATAATTCAGTGCTACTAGCCAGTCACGACCAGTGGGGCTCCCAAGCTCCGCCAGCTTGTCGTTGTGCTCTTTCAGCTCCTGTCGCATTCTCCGGTACATCGCAGCGAGATGCGCTGGACTGCTAAGCTAACAAGTCGACGCCTTTACAACTACCACGCTTGATCAGGATCACCAGGAATATCCTATCCTCCGAAAGCGGAATCAACTCATCAAACGGCAGCTCCTCCTCGATACTTTCGACGCTGTCGGTCGTCGACTCATCCCAGACAGTCATCTCCGACTCATGCAGCTCCTCGTCGTCGTCATCGTTTTCGAAATCCTCATACCGCGGTGCTTCTATCATCCGAGCCTCGTCTGTTTCGCGATCAATGCCTGCAATCGTTCTAGCACCCGACAGCAAAGTCCCCCAATACTACTTCCCGCTGCCTCCCACACGATTGTCGTAACCGTTTCATAGGCCCACTGATCCAACAGCAGACCGGTGTCCGGATCCCTTGATCTCAAGTGGCTACCAGCACATGCAGCAAAAGAGCTATCCTTCATGGCCTTACTTCACGCACTCCCTCCAGACCCTTCCTTCACTGTCACCAGGGGTCTCTGTCGCAATGTGCTCCAAGAAGTTACGTAACATATGGGAGCTGCGGCGCCAACAGATCTCTTCCACAGCCTAAGCCCGAATGGTCGGCCGGTTTTGTAAGGCAGATACCCGCTTGAGGCTCCACTGGCTGCCTTCCGTCACGGGCAGCCAAAAGTCCAAGGGTCGCATGGCCAGTAGGAGAGATATCCCATCGAATGTGACATGCTCGTGCTTATTCAGACGACAGCTCATTATCGTGTCGAAGTTTCTACCAGTTAGCTTGGTGATGTCCATAGGTAACCTGATGAGTCATAGCTTCTATACTGATACAGCTTGGAGGGCACCTCTTGTAGACCGTCATGAAGCCGTATGGTCCCGCTGCTTCGAGGATGTAATTGGGATCGAACTTTCCAATATTTCCACTACGAGTGATACCAAACCTACCGACACACTGTGGACATGCTATCGTGCTTAGTACAGGTACCGGAGAAGAGGCTGGTAGACCATGTCCTTCACCAGCTGGTACTGCTTCCTTTTGATCTTGGGAGCGACTTTTTTAACGATGTCCCGATTTAGCAGAGCGAAGATATGGTGAGATTTCGGATGGGCAAAGTGCCTTACATACCCCCACTGTAGGCAGCTCCCGGAGAGATTTGCTTACCGGTCTAGCATGAGACTGATGGCCACATAGAGCTCACTCTGGAGCTGGTCTACTGCTGCCATTCGATCTACGGGTTCCTTGGTGCACTGAGCGTCCACTGCCCTCATTACCACGTTAACCACAAGGTCCTCTACTTTACCTGCTGTCAAACTACTACACAGCATTGCTTATATAAAAGACGCATAAACAGGGAAATTTAACGAAGACAGCGAGCGAGGAACATATTCAACGAAGCTAACAAGTGGCTCAGCATTTGGAGATGTCGAGCGGAATCAATAACAGCTACGAACTGTCATGAGTTTTCTAAGGAGCAGATCTCCCCTGTCTCATCACCTCGACTGCTCAGACGCGGCACTAGCTTAACCATGGGCTCATTAGCATATATAGTAAAGCTTGCAGCAGTACCATGGCCAGTCGTAGGAACCTATCAACGGTAACACTAACAACCTACTCATGCTTACTTGGGGGTCCAACATAGGACTGACGTGCTCCAGCGGTGATACAACGTTAAGCAAATGGTGCCTCTCTTCCGCCGATAAATGAACCGGACCATCTTCCCCAGGAATTGCCACCAAATCGGATGCCTTGTCCAGACTGCTCGACGAAGCCATGCCGGTTGGTCGTCGTAGCAGAGCGCCAGTCACTCCACTGAAACTTCGTCCAAATGACGGTATTAGTCTAAGCCTATCACACCGATTGACTACGGCTGCTCCATTAAGCATGAAATTCAACTATTCAAAGCTGTCGCCACATAGTAGAGGGTTCCCAGAAAATGTGGTTTCTCGACACAAACGGCGTTTTGGAGAGCAAAGGAGAATAGATTTCTAGCTGTTTTAGAATCATCATTATGTCCGGGGGGGTGGCGGTGATACGGCGACGGCCGTGTATGTTGGTTTCGAAAATGCGAAATAATCAGTTAAAGAAGACCGAGGTCCGATCCAGGCTGGGTCACCCAGCCGAGCCTAATCCAAGTGGACTTCCTCAAAGCCGATTACCCAATGCTGAGATGTCCACCGCTAACAGTTATCAGTTAGAGTCCGACCGATTCCGTTATACCTGCTATCTGCGAAATTTCAAAGTCACCGTGAGGAAGCCACTCCCCAACGCGTGCGTGGTGCCGCGACATGCGCCAGGCTCAAAGTGACAAGACATAGCGCCGAGTTAGGCAAAACTAGGCACGCAACAGGTCAATCCGGGGACATATACGTTCTGAAAATATCATGTCCGCTGCAAAGTTTTTTAATAAATAGCGAGGCCTTCATGACCAAGCTGGCTCAACGAGATCGCCTGAGTCCCGAGATTTCCGAAACCCAGCGTGAAGCGGTTCGAGGGAAGCTGTGACCCTCGGCTATGGACCGACTACATAGAATCAACTGGACTAGCTAAAACATATACACTCGACATACTTGTTATATATTAAACAGTGCAATTTTAATAATGGGTCAGTGAGTAAATGAATCTATCGGAAAGCGATCCACGAAAAGGCCGCGGGTTCGATTCCCACGGGTGGTATTTCCCGCAAAAAGCGACAACAAATGTGACAGTTTAAGCACTACTAACTCAATACGGAAAACAAGGCTAGCAGAGTATCACAGCGGAAGCTGCGTAATGGGGATCATAAAGAAATAGAAAGTACTAATACCGAAAGAGCATTGGCAACACCTCAACCCTCCCGAACGAACTGTGAACGTTACGGAGTTATATCGCTAACAACGGCCACTACAAGCTACCATGTAACGGGAGAGAAGGTACGCAAGAACGGCTAACGATATTGCTAATGGTACAGATGAGAGCAGAATAATTGCACCAAGAAGACCGCACAAGATAAAGAAAGTAAAACATAGTGATGAGCTTAGCGAGTGCTTCAACTTAGGAAGCACATAGCATACCAAATGGACGAATATTCTCCCACACACTTCAATGATAAAAACCCATGGATTGTCACCAAGGACAACCGCTAACACAGTAGGATAAGCAATAACAAAGAGGACCGCTAAGAGTAGGCGTCTAGATACATGATCTACACCGAAAGTTGATCGAAGTGATGAACATAGCTTCTCCACAGAACCATGCTTAGATGCCACTTTATTAGTTATAACGGCTGCATCAGATTCACGGGAGCATTCAAGTGCCAATGGAGATGACGCTGAACTGAAGTCCTCAGCGAAGGCGGTTCGATTAGGATAGTCTTCGATTGATGTAAACACTACCGCTACTGTGAAATAGAGAATATACCAGAAGTTAGAGGGAGCAACAAACTGCAAAGACCAGTGAAGGGAGCTGATACTCCCCCAGAACATAACGTAAGTGACGAAACATTGCGGCCAAATCTCAACTTTTTCCAATGGATGGGTATCAAGGAATAAACCAGCTTCATATACACACCAAAGACGTTTGAAATAATCTCTACTCCACATGATGCCTAAGTTTTTACAACTCCGAACCGCATGGTCAATATGACCTATTCCTTGCTCTAAAAGTACAGGGTTACTCTGGTGAATGCAGAATCTATCAAAAAATACGGTACGGCCGTTGAAGCAAATGAACACCTCCAATAGCAATCCTGTAACGAGAAATACCCAGCTGAGAAGAACACATAGTGCCGGAGGGAAGGATAAGTAGTATCGGCAGACAAGACTTAACAATGATGCAATGACAAATGGGAGACCGGAGGTGAATCTTAGAATGAGCACACCAACCTTCTCATAGAATCGAGAGGACCAAGTATGACTGACAAACCAGTCTGGTCCAGTATCCCGATAATCTGGAAAACTTAGGCCCGTCCAAGCATGTAGTTTAATACCGGTCCCAAGCATAGCGCTTCGAAGAAGGCTGCTGATACACACTATATAAAGGGGTGCTACTGCGCCAAGAGCCTGCGATACGATGACTGCGAGACCAGAGGAAACAAAGTATCAACTGAATAAGGGAACAATAAACTCAACGAGAGCTACATTCACAACGGTACGGCCGAATACGCACAGGCTACTGTTTCACACTTATAGGGCAGATGTCACTATATACCACTACTGAACCTAGTTGATAGCTTTACTTGAAGTTCAATTAAAGTTGCTAAACATTGTTCAAGTCTTGACAATGTTTTAATTCCTTCGAGGAATTTCCTCGAGGCTACGCCCTTGGCCGCTCACACAGTAACCCCTGTGACAGGAGCACTTATCCCAAGAGGAACGCTCCCCCACAAGGAACCAACAGGAAGAACGCGCCATAGTATAGTGACTATACTCAGGTTGGCAAGTCGAGCAACCAGAGCATAGAATCGAGGAAGAATTGCGATTATCAGTCTGAGCACTTCAGTAGAAGCAAAGACCGCTAAATTGTTGCCCACATACTTGGGGCCGCATTACTCCCACTTGCTCCATGGGAAGATCGGGCGAGCCATGTATTATACATGATGGATATTTGCGAGCTTGAAATTATCCCTCTCTGCAATGGCTAACGCTACCGGTACGCGTATCTTTAGGCTGGGTAGACCCAAGGTAATAACTAGCGGCTAGTGTATTATTGCGAAGCTTCTTAGAACTTGTAACGTCACATCTATCGGATATCTCGTCAAATACGGGACTGAATGCAACTCTGGAACAATTCTCTGCGCCATCAGGGATACGCAAGAGATCCTCTCGCAATATTTTCGGACTCAAGTCGCAATTGTTTGATGTATGCCATATTAAACAGACAGTATAGGACATAATCGGAGATACAATGAGCAACGGCGTGACGCCTTGGTCTTTGGAGACAGCACGCATGTCATTGCGCGGAGGTCACCGATGAAAACAAAACTTGATAATATCAAGTTGATATGCAACAATCAGCAAACTCTCTATTGCCTCACTGAATCACAATACACAGCTCGAAGCCTGAAAACCTGGGATCTCTCGGGTTCAAGACCCCAAATCCCCGCAATGACGAGAACGGGAACGAGAACCACCTGACGCTGCCCCAGGCTCGGCCCGCCCGTACTATGTGCCTAGCTGTAGTACAGCTGCTGTACACTGATTGCGCATCCTCACCTTCCCACAAGCCATTGGCTTGTGTCACATGTTAAGCGTTATTGCCCCCACGTTAGTTTTGATGGCGCAAGGACAAGGACTGTACTACAGTCACTGTAGCGGCAGCGAATTATCTAGTAGTAAGACTATTGCATTTAGCTTTAGCATACCGTGTTCATGTAATTTGCATGTAATGACGCGCGCTATTAAGACGCGTACGCTGTCTCGT
>JAAPAO010000696.1:0-16851 GCA_013115145.1 Perkinsus chesapeaki
TAATATATAAATGTAATGAGGAAGTGGAGGCATAAAAATAATATATAAATGTAATGAGGAAGTGGAGGCATAACAATAATATATAAATGTAATGAGGAAGTGGAGGCATGAACATAATATATAAATGTAATGAGGAAGTGGAGGCATGAACATAATATATAGAAGTATAATGAGGACTGACTGAACCATTTACAGAATCGAGTTCACAAGTGGTACTTTATAACAGAGTCAATCAGTGAATCTTCATGGCTGGCGATGATGAAATGTGGGCAGCCTTCATTGAACAATAGAGTTCTCGTCATTCTCTCAAAGGCAATATCAGTGTCATCAACATTCCTGTTCATCGGCGATGGCCTGGCAACACAGAAGTCAGCACTACACACCTCTTTAGAGCCCGAACAGGGCGCTGTTAAGAGCTTACCGTCCAGTGGCCGTCGCTCGGCTATGCTCGATGGCATGGTAATCACCCTTGGTGACAACACACCCTAGCCTGAATCCCTATAGGAAAATCAATCTAAGGAAATGAAGACCAGACTCCTCCCACCTTATTAAGTGATAATTGGAGGTCAGCGTCGACTTTGCCCTCGGATCCTTGCAGGTAGGCCTGATAAGTCTTGTACACTGTCGGTCTGAGAGGTACAGCCTACAGCAGTGCTCAGTGCACAAAGAAGGCACAAGAATGTCGACGGGGAGGGAGGGAGAGTTCCCGCATTCGTATAGATTGCGAGCGTTGTGGGGAAATACCTCATCTATCCTACAGTATCATAGGACCTACACTTTCTTGGATAAATTGTTGTACTTTTTCATCATCTCCATTGCTAGGAAGTCGAAAAACGGTTGTATCTGTAGCAGGCACCTCGTCCTGCATTGGAGGCATGCCCTAGAACAATGACGGCAGATACAGGTACGTTTGGAACGAACTTGCAGCCTGGGGCATAGAAATACTCAAAGTCCGTAATTTTCTCTACCAAATAGCGTGACTATCTCCTCTATCAAACTTCGGCCTCAGCAACACCGGAAGATGCCCATGCACCAGACCGACGTCACATGGTTCTAGGAATGTAGCGATAGGGATAGCTCACTGCAGTCCATTCTGCCTCGATTATGACCCTAACAGACATGTCGCTGCCACGGTAACAGATTCGGTCAACTCGGTCCGTAAAACGCCTAAGTGATGAATAATCGTCGATGATTATTCCCATTCAAGTATTTGGGGAAGTGATTACTGTGCATGGGCTAGCTGGTGATCAGTGAGCTGAGTGGTCTGGTTGTTAGTAGCATACTCGAAGTAGTCAGATAAAGATGAAGGGTAAGCCCCTTCATGCTCCCGTTGGTAAAGTAGGCATATCTCAGACAGTCTTTCCAGCACTGACATTGGCGCTGAAGGAAAGAATAAAAATATATTGATCTACTCATTGTTAACTATTGCGAGATTAGCTGCTTCCGATCATCTAGGGCAGCCTATTTATACGAACTATATAGAGCGGCACGTGTCCTGCATTTAATACGAGCTTGATAGTACTACTGAAAGGCATCATGATACCAGCATGAAGTCTGACCTCTAATCTCTCATAAAGCAAACTGATGAAACCATAGCTGGACTATAAGGTAGAGAGTCTCGAGATCTAAGTGGCAGCTTTCTGGAAAGAGGTATACGCCCGTGGTAGGCGTGGCGTGGTGCATATGTTAAGAAATACGAGAGAGCATTTCGGAAGTACAGTGAGGCTTAATGTTCTTTAATTCAGACTATACAGATCTCAGTGACACTTGCTACCTGTGCTGTGTCCCTGTGTGTGTGTTCTGTCCCCATTCCATGATCCTTGTAATCTTACCTAATCCTGATAGCTTAACAGCAGCTAGTCCTTCCTCCCATTTCCCCCATTTCTCTGTCATACTAGCAGCCGTACCGGCTAGGTTCACAGTCCCCAAGGTACGCTCTTTTATTATGTTGTATCTACCCATATTGTGCTGTATAATTCGTATCTTGTTCACATACGTGGATATATCCTTGAGGTCGTATACAGGTGGTTGCGTTAGGTCTGTCGGCTCGCCCTCAGCACAGAGGGCAAAGATACCTGTAATATTCACGAAAAGGTTGTGCAGTTTTTGAATGGTAGGAAATGGGTATACGACAACACACCATCCCAATTCCATGTCTTCATTTGAACCCGGTCAAGAGTTCAAGCCCGACACCCACTTCCTATGTTGTATCTTCTAAGTTCGGTCGCAACAGCCATGGGTTCGTACTCGGTAACTCCAGCGCAGTAGTGGCCGAAAAACGATTTCTTCAAAGCCCAATTCACCACACTCTGCCCGATAGTGTTGCACCATGTATAGTAACTGGCACGAGCATTTGAACGATTCGGCGCTTTTGCACTAGCCAGCGACACTCACGTGTCTTCGGTAAGCGTAGAGAGCGACGGAGATAGTCTTAGGACAGCCAAATGTCTCAACAACTGTGCCGTCGACCGGTGACCGAATACCTGCGATCAGAGAATGGAGCGGTATGACTTCCTCAAAAGGCTTTACAAGTGCAGCAATGGTGTTAGTTAAAAGAGTTTAGAAATGCTAGCTGCCATCCTGCAGGCGCAAAGTATCAACCAAGCGAAACTCACCGAGCTCTTCTCCTGTAGACTGCTGCCTGATCTGGGAGATCCGCTGTGACATCTCTGTGATACAACTGTCACACAGTTGGCGATGCGACAGCAGGCATTCGGCCTCGGTAATTTGGAACAACAGAGGCTCATCTGCATTCCCCTCGGCAGGTATTGCTCAACACGAAAATAGATCAAGATGGACCACGACCCATATTCTCAATCAGCACTCTAACAGACTTTTCAACGCCTCAATCTTAGTGGAGTCGCTTCCACCAGGGGAGACCGTGGGGACGGAAGATATCAACGCCTTCGACAAAGCATGATGCTTCCCGCGTCTTGCCCATCTAAACTATGCAATTAAAGACAACTTCTGCTGCAATTGCTTACCTTGCAGCCAACCCTAGCTGCTCTGCCAAAAAGGACGTGTGAATTCCGGGGCAAAGCCGGAGGCACTGTAGAAGGAAACGTGCTGACTCGTCCTAACTGGGACGGTGAGGCCTAACAAACATCAATCCCAGACTTGCCTCTCCCCAACGAGCCGCCCCAACGATGCAGGTCCAGTTCATGTTATGATCGGTTTCCTGTAAGGCCTTGCGAACTAAAAGCGAAGGGACGTCTAATCAGGTTGGAGGGGAGTTGTTGTCTTACCTTCTTCAATACCCTCCTTCACTAAAAGCCATTTCAGAATGGTCCTCAGCACCTCCACTTTACCACAGCTGGCCGCAGCCATCAGCGGAGTGGTATGGCTATAGCTCTCGGCTGCACAATGAGGATCTGCACCATGTTCGAGGAGGACCTGCACGTAGGATTGCTGATCGAAAGTGTCCCGTTAACAGAGCGAGCTGACCTGTACTGCGCGATGATGTCCCCATCTTGCCGCCAAAAAGAGAGGTGACTGTCCGAATGCATTTAAATGGTTTATCTTGAATTGAAGGAAGTCGAGTCGGTGTGAACATGCTCGGTGAGCACTTCCTCATTGTTATTAGAATTGTCACTTAATATCCTCGAAATCTGCTCTTCATTACCGATGGTTGCAAGAGACGACAGAAGAGTATCGCCTTTCCAATCGGACCAAGATAACTGCCGATCGAGGACCTACAAGCCACTCAGTACTAGTTTCCGGCTAGTTTGACTGGCAGCCGTATCCAGGTTCGTCGAAGCTTGTCAACGGTGTAGTTTCCGGACGAATCCGGCGACAAAGGGCGCGCCCGGATTTGAACCGAGGACCTGCTGATCTGCAGTCAGCCGCTCTACCACTGAGCTACACACCCTGCCGAGAAAAACCCGACAACAGAAAATGGTTTTTCTTATTTTGTAGACCAAGGAAAAAAGCACTCCCAGGATAACTTGTCACTCACTTGCAGATCCCTTCCGTAAACAAGCCAATAAAAGGGATCATCCAGATGCGAGGCGTTCGAACGGATAGGCTAAGATGCACCAGTCGAGGGCTGAAAACGAGAGTGTAGAGACCCTACATGGTTAGAGCTGTCCTGTGATGTAGAAAATAACATCTAATCGACAATTACACCACCAACTGCCTGACTGAACTCAGAACCAATAATGTCTTGATAACACCAGTAGAATGGCACTCTAACTCGAGCTTTATCATAATACAGAGCATACACAAACTATTACGCAGTGGACACTGTCAGTGTCCAACTGATGTAGGGTCTGAGCTCCTTACTCGGTAAAACTGATGAGCTGAAGGATGCTTTTTGATGGTGATCTCTAGCTATGCGGTACGCAAAGACATGCGGGGATGAACAGAGGTTTCGACGCGAACGACACAGGTCGATGGCCACGCCTTCGGACATCACATCGTGTTCTACATGAGGGTAGATACATCGCCCGCGGCCGGGAAGGAAGATGTCCGAAGCAGTGCTTCCTTTACACGGAGAGTGTTCGATGGTATTTCACACATAGGAATAATAAGTGTGTACAACCGTTACAGTCTTATCCGTACTCATCAAGTAAGCAGAAGCTATAGAGTATCCTATCTAGAGTGGTTCATACAAGTCGCAATGGTAGAGCATAACGCTGGGATTATATAAGATAATATCATAACAGGGCCGAAAAAGGAACCAATGCAACCTGCGTCACAGCGGAACGCGGACTGCTGAAGTGTCGAATACATCTCAGTCCAAGGTGATATCTATTGGATTATCCAATTCGGATACTAACCAATCAAAGCTCTCGAAAATCAAGAGTCGAGGTGCACTACTGCACTGAAGACACTTCACCTCCATTCACCACATAGCTCGCTTGTTGAGCATGCGTGCCGATTGGCTACGTCACTTGCGTGTGCCCACCGATGATTTATCCCCCCCATTGCCGGTCTCGTCGCAGATAAGACTAAGTGGTTCTCTGGTACTCTCTCCTATGGTAACAGCTATACCCATGGTTATCAAGCTAGTCTTGGTGGTACTACTACTAGGGGTACATGGCAGACCTATTCCGGCGAAGAGGCTCACCCCAAACTACTTTCATGATATAACACGGCAAAGTGGCTGCCCACTAGGCCCATATTGTATCCTTACCGCTAATGCTACTCGAGTCGAATCTCCAGCAGTAAGTTCTGTGCTGATTTTTCGAGAGGCTGCGAAACTTTCTGCTCCGTATTTGCTTTTCTACTTTACCACGTTCTACAACGAGAAAGATGAAATAATATCCACTACTGCCTACGCTGCAGGACAGATCACTCTTCATGAGGTCTACAAGTCCAAGGTAGGAGGGCTAGACTACAACGTCGCTCTGAGCCTAAATCTCCCCGATCCACCGGGTAAACCGAATGGCACTAACTTTTTCTTCTATCCCATGATGTGGTCTGTCTCAGCTTGGAGGGAGTATTCTACTCATATTTTCTTTTACAATGGTACTTGGTTCCAAGACGATTCAAGAGTTGGTCTGATGCTAGAAGCTAACCCGAGCATACAAGACCATGGTCACAACTTCAGCTACTATGTTGCATGGTACATTGAGACAGGTCCGTGGCCTCCGGATGGAGGAGCCGATCATCTATTCTATGCAGCTCTGACTTTCAGAGTAACCATGGATGGTATCGAGCAAGCGAACGTGCATCGAACATTCATCAGTGCTATTTTCTAGACCTAGGGCTGTTATCCGATGGCACAACTCCTGCCTGGCTGAAGCACACTGGTAAATCTGACGCCCGTGGTGTAGAACCACCTTCATGGTCAAACTATCAGACCCTATTCTCTTCGCTGTAGAACAGCTCCTATTATTCAACTATCAGACCCTGTTCTTTTCGCTGTAGAACAGCCCCTATTATTCAACTATCAGACCCTGTTCTTTTCGCTGTAGAACAGCCCCTATTATTCAACTATCAGACCCTGTTCTTTCAGCTATGGGCCAGGTCTTTCAATATTAACCCTGCTATCTTTAGAGTAGTCTTAATCTTCATTACAATTTCCACAGAATAACAACATCAGTACTGCTCTGTGTCATACTTCATTGTGTTTGTTATACATTATAAGCATTATAACTAAGCGAGTAACAAGCAGCCGCGAACTTGGGTCAATAAGGCAGAGTTGAACCAGAGTCTCGTTACGAGACCCGTCGAATCTCCCAAATGCGCACACTAATACTAGAAAAGTAAATGGAATGCGATTTTAGTCTATTGCCTGGAGACACAACTATTATCCAACTTCGAACTAGAGCGCTGGTGAATCTCTATCCATTATTGAACGATGAACCCTTATTATTTCTGCTGAGGAACAGTACATATTTCCATTGCAATCTGTATGAATATCGATAACAGTGCTGGTCTTGTTATGATGAACTAACTAAACTATTAGCCATAGATGATCAACGAACGGGAAGAAGCACCCTAACTGGTACGAAATCGTTCTAAGGGCCACTCTATCTTACTCGCAAACACTGGAACAATATCAAGCACCTCTCAACAACACTGGCACAATTCACTACTACTACTCCATAGAGAAAGTGATTTATAACTCCGCAACGTGGAGTCCACATTCATGGGTCAGCCTCAAATAGGCACCTTGCCGCTTATTTGCTCGATCCCGTCCGGCTCTCGGTTAGTCTTAGAGGCCATGCCGAACAGTTCTCGAGCTGATGTAATAAACTGAAATGACAACTCATATTTCTATGTACCAAGGCAAAGTGGAGTAGCGAAAAGCCGCCTGTCGTGGTCAACACGTCAGTACTCGACCGCATATATCATTACTGGTGACACAGCGATGGGAATCCAATGAAATAGTCTCATTCTAACATTGCGCACAAGGCTGGCATTACACTCATTAAGATCGACGGACTTTCCTGGTCGCAGATAATGCCATGTTTCCCCCGTCCGCATTGTCGCGCGACTTCCGGGAGCTGGTGCACGGACTGCTCACTGCTTCGCCCAATGCATGGATATCCTACGAATTAGAACCAGCCAGGTTTGAAGTCACTTTACTCTAGTAGTATCGCTCGACTCGACTAGCGATAAGCGCCTCACGATTCTTGCGCGACCCCAGCCAACAGCGTCTATAAGACATTGTGCAAACGACAGTCTAACATCAGTCTTACCATCTGCGGCACCAGGGCGGGTAGAATAAGATTGACGACTAAGTTGATGGTTTGGGAGGCACTCATCATTTTAAAAGGTCTGGAAGGACAGGGAAAAAGCAGGTGACTATGTTCATGAAATCCGTTCCTCGACCATCTGGAGGATTAACAACTAGTAGAGCCCATACTACATAAACTATATACCATCCACAACCTATAATGACAGCCTGGCTCGCAGACTCACAGTTTCCCATTCACAGATGGAGAAAACTAACATGGCTGTATAACTTCCGGATGCACACAGAAAGGAGGATGGCCGAAGTCTCATGTCCCACCTGATAAAGGGGCAACACAAGGACGTCGATGAAGCCAGTCTGACATTTAGGTGTATTTACGTTGGTTCTGATATTGAATGCATCAAGTGTAGTGATGAGGTATAAGGCTGTTCACCTGTCATGCATTGGTGATAGAGGCATGCCCCTTTCCCTCTCCAAATCATCTTGTCGTGAAAACTCTTCCATCACACGTGGAGCCCAAAGAAGATAACACCTAGTAAGCTTGCGTCCCACACCCAGGCACACTCGTTAACTTTGTAGAGAGTCCCAAAGATACTAGTAAGGCTATACTTCTAGGAATAGCCAGTTTACTGGTGTTCCTCAGAAATAGAGTGCCGCTATCTATATACTAGCTCCCAGATGAGCGAGAGTCTCAAAAGTGTATCAGCCTGCATTAGGTTGTCCACTAAGGACATTTAGTCAGTCACAACGACTATTGGTTAACACGAAGGTAGATCAAAAGATAGACTTATAACAACGGAGCAGCTTCTTTGACGGAAGGTTGGACAGTACTGAACTGCTTCGCGGCCTAATCTACGCGGACTGCGGGGATCGTGCATTCTCCCACCCCCCGATGATAATGTGAAATGATGAAGAGTCGCGCGCCGCGGGTCGTGACATGCCATGCGTGACACATGATGTGTCGCACGCGTCCCTGGCGCGGCGCCTACGGGGCCGTCACCTTGGCCGTTGCAGGCCGGAAATTCAGGTGGTGAGTATCCTAATACTGGCCAGTAGCTCATGGTCTAGCGTTGAGATTCTGAAGATTTCGATAATCACAGTGTATCCGTAGTTCCTGTCTTGAAATATGCCTAATGCAGGCCGAGGAAGAAACCAATAAACCCAGGTGACAGTTGCTCCCGGTGGCACGCAGCACACATAAGTGCACAACTAAGGAGTGCCTCCCTTTCCCTTGCAAGGAAGATGCAACAGATTTTCTCTGGTCATGCCTTTTCTGGTGTGCGAGTATGAGCGGTTACATTAAAGCAATGTTGTTTGCGCTGTTGCACAAATACGCGCTGCGCACAAGTGTCTTTGTTAAAACCGTTGAAAGATTCCCGTGCATGATATATAAACCAATTCGACCTAACTAATTGACCTATCTACTTTTTCTACTCTTTAACTTATGGCTCTTGAGTCGACCAGTGTCCCAGCCAAGGCTCTGAACAAATGTCTTCAAAGTATCATCAATGTGCGCTATTACGTCTTTAGTTGCAGACCGCCCCAGTGGAGCCTACAGACCCTGTGTCTGTGACGCACTCCGGATGCAGCACCGGTTTTGCTGTATAATAATATCATGACGGTTACTAGTGAGTGATGCCGTCCTCCAGTCATGGAAATGTAGAATACACTTCAGCCCAAGCAGACGGGTGTATCCAATGCCGACTCTCGAGAATGAAGAGTCGAGGCTCACTACTGAAGATACCCCTCCATTCATCACATAGCTCGCTTGTTGAGCATGCGTGCCGATTGGCTACGTCACTTGCGTGTGCCCACCGATGATTTATCCCCCCCATTGTCGGTCTCGTCGCAGATAAGACTAATTGGTTCTCTGGTACTCATTCCGATGGTAACAGCTATACCCATGGTTATCAAACTAGTCTCGGTGGTACTACTTCTGGGAATACAAAGCAGGCCTATTCCGGCTAGGAAGAAGCTCCCCGGAAACTACTTTAAAGATGTAACGAGAAATGAGACCGTACAAGGCCCTAGCGGGACCATCTACCGCATCTATACCGCTAATGCCATACATGTCGCTACTCCAGCAGTGAGTTCTGTCATCATTATTCAACAGAGTGAAGATCCGACGAGCCCACGTTTGCGTTTTTACCATACCACTTTCTACAACGACAAACTCGAAAAGCTAAACACTACAGCCTATGCTGAGGGGGCAATCACTATTGACGAGGTCTACAAGTCTAAGGTAGGAGGGGAGGACTACCACCTCACACAAGTCCTAAACCTCCCCGATCCACCGGGTGACCCAAATGGCACTAACATTTTCTCCTATCCCATGACGTGGTCGACCTCACCTTGGAGCACACGTGGTCCTCACACCTCCTTCTACAACTCTACTTGGTACCAAGATGATTCAAGGGTTGGACTGATGTTAGAAGCTGACTATACCGTGCAAGACTTAGGCCACAACTACAGCTACCATGTTGAGTGGAACATTATGACAGGTACGTGGCCCCCAAATGGGGGGCCTCCCAACGGCCATCTTTTCCATGTATCACTGGCTTTCAAGGCCACCAATGATGGTATTGAGCAAGCTGGCGACCCTCACAGAACTTTTGTCAATGAGATCTGGGCACACCCTTGAATATGTTAACAGAGGTCAACGCAGCCTCTGTTTATTCGCAAGGCGCTGGTGGATGATCCACCGTGGATCTGAAGCTTCAAGCTTCAGATCACAAGCTTCAAGCTTGTCTGTAGGCAGGTATCTCTGGTGTAAATCAGCTCCTATCATTTAACTATCACTACCATTCAATGGTAAACATTGTTTTCGCTGTGAAACAGCTCCTACTATTCAACTATCAAACGTTATTCTTTTCGCTGTAGAACAGCTCCTATTATTCAACTATCAGACTCTTTTCTTGTCGCTGTGGACCAGCTCTTATCACTCAACAATCAAACTATGCCTTATTCAGAGTAGCGTTGTTCCTCGTTACGCTTTCTACAGAATAACAATATTAGTACTGCTCTCAGAGCAGTGCTCTGTCTTATATTTTATTGTGTTTGTTAAACACCAGTATTATAAGAACTAAGAGCGGTAGAGAACCGGGCATGAATACCAGCTTTAATAGCGAGAATCGAACCAAACGTGACGAGCCTCCAAACTGTTGAGAACACTAGCACAATTCAGAAAAGCTAGCCGATACAGATGGTCAGAAGTTGACATGTCAAGATAACGCATAACACTACATCCACGGGGGGTTAGTTATATAGGCATCTCCTCGCTCATTTCCTGAGACCTACCCGACTCTTGCCTGACCCTCGATGCTATGCCGAATAACCCTCGAGCTGTAGTCATCAACTGAAATGACTCATATCTGCACCTCATAAACCTTTTATATGAGAATGAAATAGGTCAACGTAGAGCTATCCAATATGACTGAATTAACCGTCGGCCGTCTTCAATGGATACAAGGCGCCAAGCCACATGTTTCATAGTTGCGGAGGGAACAGTGTGAATGCGTGAGATGCCGCCACACTGTGCCGAAGTTACACTCACCTTCATTAGAGATTGGCTGACTTTCCTGCTCACAGATGAAACGTCGTTCTCCCTCTCCGGATTATCGCGCGACTTCGGAGAACCGCTGTCCGGGCTTGTTACAATTTCGCCCAGCGCCTAAACATCGCACGAGGTGGAATTTGCCAGGTCTCAAATCACTTGACTTTAGTGGTGTTGCCAGACTTGAGCAACGACAGGCGCCTCACAATGCTGGCGCGTCCTCCACCAGCCACGTCTATACAGAGAGTTATGAATACTGCAGGAAGGATGCCTTACCAACTGCGGCACCAGGGCGCGTAGCATAATATTGACGACTGAGTTGAAGGTTCGGGAGGCACTCGCCATTGATTAGGTCTGGCATGATTTGAGAAAGAACCTACTTACGGGAGTTGAACGACTCGTGCAATACAAATAGACCCTGTCTGCTACTGTCAGAGTTCGAGTTAAACAATTGAACTGGACATTGCCCGACAATTGCAAGGTATAATCGGATTCTAATTTCATTCTACCATATAGGTTCATAAGTTGCGAGATTGTGACATTTCTTGACATCTTTCGTTAGCTCATCCGGCTTTTTAGAAGCGGGATGCACTCAAAAGAAGGGACAACGGTGTGTGCATGTCCCACCTGATAGAGGGGTAACACAAGGACGTCGATGAAGCCAGTCTGACATTTAGGTGTATTTACGTTGGTTCTGATATTGAATGTATTAAGTGTAGTGATAAGGTATAAGGCTGTTCACCTGTCATGCATTGGTGATAGAGGCATGCCCCTTTCCCTCTCCAAATCACCTTGTCGTGAAAACTCTTCCATCACACGTGGAGCCCAAAGAAGATAACACCTAGTAAGCTTGCGTCCCACACCCAGGCACACTCGTTAACTTTGTAGAGAGTCCCAAAGATACTAGTAAGGCTATACTTCTAGGAGTAGTCAGCTAAGTGGTGTTCCTCAAGAATGGAGTACCGCTATGTATATCATAACTCTTAAATGAGTAGAAATCTCAAAAGTGTATCATCCAGCCATTTCATCAAAGCCACTTTGCAAGCTCGGTGCTGGAAATTGAACTACAGCGGGTTTTTACAACCCACATATAGAGGATTTCGAAAGATTCACTCCCAAACATACTGCAAGAGCCTTACATACTCGATATCACGTGATGGATTGGATAGATCAGCAGCGTGCAGGAGTATGTTAAGCAGCAGCTGACGATCGGATAGGTCACTCTTATGGCCTGTCAATGATTCCTGAAACTCGAGTAGGCGAACCCACCTGGAAAACTAGACGAGCAGTTCTTGAGTTTCGCTCGGAGCTCTGATAGAGTCGTGAAGTGATTCTGGTTATCCGTCATCAAAACCATCTCAATTATCATCTTCCGCGACAACGCCCAGTCTTCCTACAAGCAGCTGTGCGCTGGATATGAGTAATAACAGCACGGTAAAATGCTCGCGCTGCCGTGATACCGTTGTGTAGGAAGCCAAGAGCTATTCGAAGTGCTTCGTACCTCCGAGTAGCCTGTGAGAGGATTAACAGGCATCTTATTAAGCAGCGTAAAGACAGATGCCACATGATGGTTCTCTAGAATCTGAGGGGCGAATCTCAGGTTCGATCCCGGGGTTCGGCATTTCTCACTGAATTGTCGCTATATCTTATCGCTATAGGGTGATGGCTACTAGTGAGGAATCCATTGTCAACACCCGGGTGCTGGTAGTCGTGTATCTGTACCAGAGCTCCGCCGGATTATCAAGCGGGAAAGATTTACTGCAGCCGCCAGTAGACCGGCTTGAACCTCCTGGGCCGAGAAGAGTTGAGGTGATGCTGAACCGAGCTGGATGCACCTGGCATGCTATGCTCTAACTAGCGTAAAAGTTCGAACCAAACCGATTTGTGATTCGACGAGGCATGCTAACTTACACTAAAAAAGTAAGCATGGCTTGCATAACATCAACAGAGTGCATGGAGTTATGGTATGGATTCCTTGGAAGGTACCCTTTCTCGACCTTACGTAGGAATTCCGCCGTAGCCACCAAATCTAGTTTCACTGACAGCAGAGTGTTCATTCTCGAGTACACGGTGTCCTGGCTTCGTATATCGAGACAAAGTATGATACATTGAAGTTTTTATGCTGTAGTTAAACATAATGCTTCCGGTAGATGCCACTCATTGGAAGTGCGCTGTGGTTTCTCAGCGCTTCCCTATGTGGACAGGAGGGATTATCACCGTAATTCGCCCTGTCAATCGGGGTAAGTAACGTGTGTAATAGAAGTTGTGCGTTAGCGAACCGACAAGGCTCACCGCTCCTGTCCGAGACCACATGCTGCTTATAATTCCTCGGGCTCTCTGATGGCAACAATTGCCCCACTGGACCATAGTCGTCTCCGAAGGCAGACACAACAGAGAAGAAGTACATCCCCGCGCAAGATAGAAGAGGAAGCTCGGATAGGTCACTGAAGGGAGAGGCATGCATAGTAGGCAATAGTATGCAAGCCTGGAGCTACAGCACCTATCGTCAAAGAATCCTAAGGCAGCGTTTTTGTTGAAGGTTCTGTAGAGGGTTCCGGTCATCACATCATGGCCTAGTGAGGTCAGCCTTGCGGTCAAAGCCGGATTGGATGTTGTTGTTCCCCCACCAGTGATCGAGCCACGAATCCTACCGAACACCCCTAGAGTTGGCAATCCTGTGGCAAGTTAGCTACGATCGTCGGGCTCCAGACGCGACCACGTTCAGAACAGAGCCTCTTCGATTCTGCGCTGCCTTAGGAGAGGCAAGGACCTCAGCTGGGCTCTTAAGCCGTGGGTCAAGCTCCGGAGCGTAGCTCGCATCGTAGGCTTCAGGGTCGGGAATATTATTGGGATGGCCGAGAAGGTACTGACTTCATAGTGATACTCAGTAAGGTGGTAGACAGCCTCACCCGGAGTGTGAAGATGTTGAACGACCACATGGTAGCTGATTTGGCGAGATATCCGATAACTCGTGTGGCGCCTGGGTCCAAATTTATACGATTAATTTGACCGTTATCCGGATGGTCCGTAATAAGTTCACTTCCAGCCAATATACTCCCCAATAGATTTGCAGTTCGAGTTTGGGAATGGGAAGCCTGAATACGAAGAAGTGTCTTCGGTTTCCGGGGGAGGCATAATTTAATAGTGCTGAGCTTTTATGTTGAATACTTTTTTATAGATGGCTCGAATCATACAACAGAGTTTCAATATTGTCAGGGACACATAACATCCCATCGCTCAGTAGCAGTTAAGGTACCTTGGAGGCGTTCTCAGCATTAGTGTCCGCCAGAGACGCTGCTCGCTTTTTCGCCAGGAAATTTTCTAACTCGTCATCGCGCCAAGTCTTAGTACTCGTTTTAGCGGTCGCACTGAGCGCGCACACTATGGATGCTAGGCCTTCATCGAAGGACCTACCTGGCCAGAGCCAACCAATCGTTTATTTCAGACCTTATAGCGCCCAACTCATCGTCGCCATCTTCATCAGTCCCTCCTTTTCCGGCGCTAACTGATATCGTATATAATTTATTCGTCGATATGATTTCGGATGCCCAATCCATTTTCTCCCGCATCGCAGCGGAGACTCCTTTGGATTCTTTAACTTCTCGTAATATATCGACAACCCTGTCAACTCGCGAACTGAACTGTAGAGCTGTGCTGTCACCTGAACAAGTCAGGACCGGATGTGCTCCACATGAGCACATTGCTTTAGACCGGTGTTTAGAAGTCTGCCGCTAACCGACTCCCAGGCAAACCCGCTTCTCGAAGTTCATGCGCTGAGTACTCACTGCACATCGGCTGCCTTGTATTGAAAATACGACAATCGAGCGGAATTCAGAGGGAATATGTCCGACATAGGATTTTGCCGACTACGGGCGAAGGCAATCTGGTTGGTACTATATGCATAGATTCTGGGAATTACTTAGACTGTACGAGCTATAAGTTAAGTATGAATTTGAAGCCACGAATTGTATCGAGAAACGGTTTGCCGTAAATGCATACTGTATGCATAATGTAAAATATACCTATCCTATATGTGTGGGTGACGTTCACAGTTACAATCAGTGTTAAATCTCCGATACGACAAATCTTACTTTGTTGTCCACCACGTGCCTTTTTCTTGCTGCCGGCCTTACGTAGAGCAAGAACAAGACGGAGCAAACGGAACAGCCTCAGGATGGTGAAAGACTGGGCATCCCCCGGTGCTGCTATCTATAAAATTTTGCCGTGCGCATGCGTGCAAATGCGACAGCAACTCACCTTAGCCACACAAGATCCCACCACAATAACGAAATCAAACAAGTTCCATCGGTCGTAAAGATACCATAACCCTTCTGCGCTGAACAGGTACTTATAGTGCTCGGCTAAGTAGAGAGATCCCACATAAGGCGTAAAACAATCTCCAACAAAAACAATCCTAGAAAGACAGTGTCGATCGCCTCGAAGACATTGTTAACTCCGGCGCTAACATAGTCCTCAATACCTAATACGTATGGCATATGATAACGCTGAAGGGGTTGTTAAGTTACCGAGCGAAGACAGGATGAAAAGGGCGTAGACTCCGACAAGACTATAGACAAAATATTCAAAGCCTTGGGATTCAACAACGAGAATCGTCAAGCTACGGAGTAGCTGCCAAGGGCCTGGGGGGCACACTTCAGATAGTTTCCCGGGATGATTGAATCTCACTGAGCTCCTCTTTCCCTTTACCATCGTCACTCTCGCCATCGGCATCGGAAAGCCTCCGGTAGTCAGCAGCTTGAACTTTACCGAGCTGTCGTAGCAGGACGAACCTCGAAGCACTGTGGTAATCTTTAGAGGGTCATGCTCACCAAATTAGAGCTTGCGATGCAATGTTGCGAGGTTGGTCTAATAGGAATACAATTAACCAGGATACGAGGAACGAATAAGGCCGCCCGTATCTGGGGAAGCGGCTGCTTGTTAGAATGGGTTGCCGATGATACTTTATAATATAGTAAAGTACTCTGGAGACGATCAAGACTAGTGCGATAACGGCAGTGAGAAGCAGCCATTGGATAGTGCATTTCCTCGAGGCTGCCACTACGGCAGAGTCAGACAGGTCGTCTTCGGCGGTCACTGATCGGGATCGGTTGTCACCAAGCACGATCATCCTGAACAAGGCATTCACACTAACCTATGGACGGTAAAAGGACCCACAGTAGTAGCAAGTCAAGTATGAACTGCACAGGTGCACTGTACAGTATCGCGAGAAAGATGCGCCCCCATGGAATACAGATCGCACCGGTGTCTTGATGGCCACCGCTGTAGCATATCTGTAAACATTCGTGATAACCCATCTAGAGAGCTTCATGGATCACTTCATCACTGAACGACTCCGTCTCGCAATCATCCTGCGGATCAACACAGAGCAAGTCGTCCTCTTCTAAGTCGATCTCCTGGTCTGAGCAGTATGGTCTTGAGTCACCACTTGAACTGTATAATGCCATAGTGAGCTGCTCTCCGACGCTGAGGAGGGAGCTGGAGTTCAGCTGCGCCTGTAACAGTTGTATTTCATTAGATATACTTCCTTGCCGCACTTCTATCTCATCCTGGTTGAGCGTGCTTGACAGATCGAGTGCGATTGACTGTGCTGCATCGTAGCCCTTTCCTTTACATGCGGGAAAGCACAAGCTGGTCCTACCAAAGGTCAGAAATACGCCTTCCTCAGCCAGTCCAAGCAGTGAACAGAACCCCGTGTTCAAAAGGGATAGCCGCATTGTCCTCACTTAGGAAGTCTGCCATCCCACAGCCTGGTGGTGCTTATCTCGGACAGGCTGTTGAAGGCTGGGACACTTGGACCACAGAAATTCTCGAAGACGGTCGATGTCGCCGTGAGCGACCCCGTTGGTTTCTTGTAGACAAACAAAGATGTGTACGTGTTTTGGCCAAAAGTAATATCCTAAGTGAAGACTGGTTATAACGCCAGCGGTCCAGAAGACTGTTTATAACGACAGCGGTCCAGAAGAGTGGTTATAACGACAGCGGCCAGAAGACTGGTTATAACGATAGCGGTCCAGAAGACTGGTTATAACGCCAGCGGTCCAGAAGACTGGTTATAACGACAGCGGTCCAGAAGACTGGTTATAACGCCAGCGGTCCAGAAGACTGGTTATAACGACAGCGGTCCAGAAGACTG
>JAAPAO010000697.1:0-16845 GCA_013115145.1 Perkinsus chesapeaki
TAAGATTTTGCGGCATAGTTGCTCTCAATGCTTTACCAAATGCCTCGTTAACTTGGTACGATACAGGCTTCATGACAGTGGTGGAAATACGAAGGAACAAGAATCAGCACGAATAACAACAACGAATCATTGGTTAAGCGACAGTTGATCACTCCGACACAACAAACTTTATCCGCTAGAACATTTCACTTAAGTGATGGTTACCATGCCATGGTAGCCTATATCTTCGATCATCTCGGTATGGCAAGTTGCCAGTGGCAACGACGGATCAGTATTCCGAGAATCACGAGCGCGCTACCGCGCTCGAATTCCGCATCTTCTGCTTCGTTCGCCTCCCCGCGACCGCGCCGGTCGCACACTATGAATCTGTTCACTCAATAAATATAGTTCAAAGAGACAGGGGTGTCCATCCAGCCTGGATTATCCAGGGGCAATAGGCTATTTCCAATAGCTGACGAAGGCAAAATGTTGTTACATCGGCCCATATGGACTCTCGTTCATATATTATTAATAAACGAGTTATTTTGTTCTTCTCAGAGCTTTTCACCAGTTCACTCAAGCTTAATGTGCGTCTCCGCTTGGTTCTTCATGCTCTGCTTCATGGGCACTACCTCGGTTGCTGATGAAGACTTGGCCTGGGTTATGAAGGTCTTCGAGGAAGCACTCTATGGTACCACTCCTGCCTTCGGAAACTCCACCACGACCGTCACTAGTACCACTTCGCCGACCCCGACAAAGTCTATAGCCGAGCAGCTAGCTGAGATGACTTGGCCAACAGCTCCTTCTCCATGGGAGCAGGGATGGCAAGACATCCAGCTTGACCTGGAGCTGGCAACAACCGAGTCGATTCAGGAGCAGCTGGCGGCTATTACGATCCCGCTCGAAACACCCGGTATGGAAAGCACAACCGCTCCTCCTACCGGGATGCTACGTGTCAAATACCCCTCAAATAACTCGAGGGGTATTGTTGGTGGTTGGCTGCTCATGGCAGTGGTGGGGCTGGCCTATCTAACCCAGCTTTGAGCTCAGCTGCGGGGCAGTGCTGGAAGCCCGACAAGCCCACGCGGCTGTCGGGATTAATTAATTTATGATGATTGTTATTATTTGCACCATAAGCTGTATATAGCGCGATTGCAAAGAATTGTGTAGTTGTTGAGTTATTGAGTAGCCGGGGTACCTGAGCTCAGGAGTACTCCAGTCCACACATGAAAAGTTGCTATCAAGACTTTAGAATGATTCTCACATTGGATGTGACACTCATCGCGACGCGATGGGTGGATAACGGTGCCACGGCAAAGCCGTGCGCCTTGATGGTTACACGGAGCCGCCGCCACTAACGGTTGCGAGGCCAGCGACGGCGGGCGTGAGAACGCCTATGGCGTTGTGTTCAACTGTGACCAACGACGTGTGCACCGACGAAAACGGCAACCGTGACGCAGTCTCGGCTCGCGGTTTCACGATTGCAGCCGTGGACGGTACCAGTACCATAGTGATTTTTTTCAGCATTCTATCACCGATTCTCAATGTTCATCGTGATGTGGTTACATATCCTACGTGCGGGCTGCTACTAACCTATTCGACGATGTTACAACTGGCCGCAATTGGACATCAATTGCAACAGGGAATTTCGGTACGAGTGCCGCCACTGTTACGAGTCGTAAAATACGACTACCCCCTTGGCCGGCCTATCGACGTCCACCAAGTCGTTTGCCGAAAGGTTTGCTCCGTTGACCTTGTATCCTGCTATCGATTCGCTAGAGCAGACGGTGGAGGGGGAACTCAATCCAACTGCTCCTCCCACAGGAAACTAGAGAGTAAAAGACTCAACCAATAATTGTAGGATACTCTCAAGTAGCTGGCTATTCTTGGCAGTGACGGTGGTCCTTGAAGTAAC
Source organism: Perkinsus chesapeaki (assembly GCA_013115145.1). Taxonomy (NCBI): domain Eukaryota; phylum Perkinsozoa; order Perkinsida; family Perkinsidae; genus Perkinsus; species Perkinsus chesapeaki. Next base: position 1,895 of record JAAPAO010000697.1, read on the forward strand.
AGCCTATACCCGGTAAGCCCACGTGACTGCCGGGATGGGACCACAATTAAAATGTGATGAACATCTCTATCATTTTGTATTATTTGGGCTGTATTTACAATAAAGTTATTGCGAGCTTTGTGAGGAATTGTAGTGCCTGAAGACTATACTCTGTACTGTAGTCATGTCAGCGCTTTGTCACCATACTGCCTTCCCCCTGCTAGTAGGAAACTGCGGCCTCAAATTGAGGCCCTCAATCGTGTTTGGTTTGAACATAACTTTAAGTTTTACCCATTCCGACTAATAAAAGAACAGCTGAACGGCCCGTGGGTCGTAGCTCGTGTAGCCCCCGTAGCCCCCCAAGGCGGGCAGCTGCCCGGTAGCAGTCTCGCAGAAAAAACAAGCATATAACTACAACATCACCGACTCCTCTTTCTCATGCATTACCTCTCCTCGTTCCAGATTGGAACCTACGTAAGCGTCAATAGCCTGGTCGTTGGATGGGCAACGGATGCGGTCAAGACTGAATACCATGCATAGCGGTGATTGAGAAGTGTAAAGAAAGAGCTGGAAATTAAGTTACGCAACGTAACCATATCTCACTCAGCGATAGGAGAAATTCTGGAAACTCAGTTTGGTCTGTGAGGCAGTGCTAGTATAGCATTGGTAAAGGCTTTATCTAATTGCTCCTCTTCAAAACATCGTCAATCTGGGAAGCCCATTTCTGGGACCCATCCTTCTGAATAAACGGTATCTGCAAACAGAGCTCCACACACTCATACTGCATGCATCATTTCATGTATGCCATACGTGTGCTTCATACATACGTGCAAACTCAGAAACGCCCACCGGATCGCGATCGACTCCTGAAGCTCGCCACGGGCATTACCTGGTCCATATAGCACTTCTCGATAAGCTTCATTTTATCGATGTACTTAGAATCCTCCATCTCTTGCCAGTCAGCAGCTGTCTTGTCATTGCCCATGCAGCTAAACAACAGAAAATTGTTAAGCTACACAAAATTACTCCTGGGGCTTCATTGAAGTCACTTCAAGCGCATGGAATTTTTTAGGCCCGTATCTACCCTGGCCCGATCCTACTTTTCCATACACGTCCCAACCCTCTTCATAACATCCTCACCAAATGCGGTGGCCAACTCAGTAACCTCTGAAAGATCTTTCTGGACTCCCTCAATGCATCTACGATACAGCAAAGATACTTTACAAATCGACACTAAGATGCCAACCTATCAGCAACATCGGGATCACCATTGCAGTTGTCAATGCAATCAATTCCACCTTGGAAGGTTCTCCGTCTCAACTGAAGTGAGAGAGCATCGATTCCCTTTGCACCATGCCCAATGTCATATCTCAAGTCGCCGAGTAGTGAACCCAATTCCAGCCGACTTGTACGGCATTACCATGATCGATTTTACGCCCCCCTTTTTTAGTACCGCAAGAGTCTTCTTGGACATCTGCGCTCCCACTTTGTCGATTTCATCCATCATTTTAACCCTGGCCAGCAGAACCCCTCGCATTGCCTGCTCTCGAGGAGTGTGTTCTACCTGATATTCATATGCGAGTCTTCCCATCACGATAAAGATGGCATAGCTGACCGGGAGCTTATCCGCGTCGTTATTACCTCCTTCACTGGGGCTTCCTCAGTAGTCTTAGATGATGATGAAAACCATGTCATAACTGGGACACTATGGAAAACTACTGAAACTGGAAATGGTCAGATTGACTTCTCCTAAAATTGAAGAGCGCTAAGTATTGAATTAAACATGGGATAGTCGCTCTTAGGAGCGCTGTTGAAAGTCGGAAGAGGTCTATCCTATTGAGCATCCCCTCTTCAGATAGGAATCAGAATCGGTGCATTCTTGAGATCTTGGCTTGACTTGTATTTCCTCAACGAAAACGCGCCGTCCGGCGAAAAAGAAGTTTGGAAGGGAAGATGTTTGACGGATCGATGTCAGAGTGCTATTCCCATCCGCGTCACTGGACGAATATGAGCGGCACAACTCTAAGAACCCCTATTGAACACTTAATATTGTGTCCCGCAACTTAGAGATTGTACTGGACATAATTCTCCCTAAATGATGCCTTCGTAGGGGGGCCGACAGAGATGTGCGTATGAAATCAGATAATTTTCTGTGAGGTGCACCCTTCCGAGGCGTGTGCATGAATGCCCCACTGGAGTTTTGTCCACTGTACCATTATAATAATGGCATTATTGTGTTGGCAATTGGTCAAATCGCATAAACCACATAATGTGCCCAACTTAGAGAGAGTAAGTCAACGAATGCGTTTTTCTTGCGTTCCGGATGCGTTATTTAACGTGAACACATCCAATACGCCCCATACTATATCATTAAAAGGTATTGAAGTATGTTGGAAAAATATATAAAACAACAGCATATAATAGTTCGTCCATTAATATTACTGTGCCGAAAGAATCAACTATCTTAATAATATATAATTCGTATTATATACGGGGAACTTTGCTGATCGATTCGTTTGAGCCTTACCTGAAGTATTCATATATCGTCCTATACCGTACACCGGTTTGTAAATTCCAAAGTGTACTTTTCCTTATTGTAGTACACAGTATTATAGAGTTATATAAAATTGCTACATTAATGCCATTAGATATGATACAGACTTCCACTGGTAAGGATTCAAATCAATTCCGTCGGGGGTGTAGAAATACGAAAAATTAGGCAAAATTCCCTAAATCTTTGCAACTTGTATATATCTTAAGCACTTAGTTGAGAAAAGCCTAAAAGCACCTTTTTGGAAAAGTTGTGACCTTTTTATCAAGTTGCATCTTCACTAAATTCAATGCTTACCTGTCTCAGAAGTTGCTGAACTAAATTCCATGTCTAAGTCCCACGGGCTGCACTTGGAGTCACTGCCACCAGAGATCCTTCTCGACGGCGTATTCCCCTACCTTTCGGCGTTCCCAACAATCATGCAACTTCGACAAGTCTGTCGTCGCTTCAAATTCCTCATATCCACCTCGGCGCGCTCGTTCCGTCATCTTGACCTTTCCTCGGGGCTCCGACCCTCAAAGGTATTCCTTAACCTTGTGGGTCCTTACGTTAACAGCATCCACCTAGTCACACCAGCGTATCTGTTGCTCAAGAACCTTCCACGACTCCACTATCTGGAGCTCACGCATCTTTCGCTGCCTCCCGACACCTACGAGCGCTACAAGCAAGCTTTTGCAGCCTTGTCTTTACCATCTGTGAGACACTTTCGTTGTCGAAGTCGCACGAAAACAACATCAGATGAGATCGCTGCAATGCTGAGGGTTCTGCCAGGGCTGGTTAGTGTCAACCTGGCCTTGCGCATCACAGAGTGGCACGAGGCAGCTGGGGAGTGCTTCAATAGACCATGGAAGAAGCTTGTGATAAGAATACGACTTTGCCCTGCCGGAGATGCATCCGCCAGTCTGTCGAAATCTGTATGCAGCGCGGTCATTACCTCGAGAGACACCTTGGAGGACTTCCGGTATGATTTTTCTTTCTGCTCCATAAGAGACTACTACCGTATCGTGGCCGAATTGCGGGCCTCGACGGTGATAAGAAGACTGGCTCTCACCGGCTTGCAGTGGCCCCATTACGTGCCACTGCTAGACGCCATCGCACAACTAAAAACATTACGGCGATTATCGCTAGTCGTACCGGGCATGATATTGCCCGCCTTCTGGGCATCGCTCAATAATAGCGCATCCCAGCTGAGCACGCTCCGCATTGAAGGCGGCGTGAACATTGGGCATTTCCTGGGATGCCACGCTCTCCTGCAGAGGCTCAGGGTTCTCAAGATCTCCGGGATAACAGACGTCAAGGACCCTCGGACAATCTTGGACTTCGCTCTGGCGACTGGCAAGCTTCGAAGGCTCGAACTCATAATCGGTGACACTAGCAAGATGGACTCCGACGTGCGATCGGCACTGCTGTGCCTGTATTGGTATTGGCATGTATGTCATGAAACCTGGGAGGGGATATTCCCACTACACAGTGTGAGCGAGGAGGCCTTCGAAACAGTCCGAGAAAAGAGCATTGCTCAAGGATGGGGCCGTGGCACTTGGTTAGTGTCGAAGGGCGAATTAAGTTCTTAGTTCAGTAGTGATTTGTGAGGTACATTTAATAGTGCCATTAGAATTTATTCCACAGCATGTCGCGATCAGTGTAGTTTCTAGAGGTGTACTTTACAGGCTTGAGTTGGGCAGTAGTTGATATGGGCTCACAGTATTCAGTAAACACGCACATCAAGTGTGGCCACCGAACGAATCGATAAGCTGCAAGATGTCCAGTTCTGAATTCATAATAGGGATCCCCCGCATTCGCTTTGCTCCAATAGAATGAATGATTCATCTGGATGTCTCGAACCCATATGCTTACTTTGTATCGATTCTGCTCTTGGTTTTATCGCCTTCTGGTACGACTTGCCATATGGCTGACAACGCACACCTTTCGGGTCCCCATCTACTTGGTAACGGACATTCTTTTAGTTCATGAACTTCCAGAAGGGTTGAGCTGCAGAACATGGATGTCCCCTCCACCGCTAAGCATCGGTCGGCAACGTTACTGGATTTGCCTGAGGAGCTCCTCCTCAACAACATGATGGTGTTTCTGCCGACTATCCCCACCTTGCTTCAGCTCCAGCGGGTATGCACTAAACTAATGCATTTGATAAGATCTTCCCCATCAGTTATAAGATATGTCGATCTCACCAATGTGCCCAGAACCTACGCGAACACCTTGACCTACCTAATCTTGCTGGGCAACAGCGCGCCATCACCAACCGAGAGTCTTGGCCGTCTGGTGCCAGGAAGGCTTTGTGGTTTTACTGAGACCCGGTCTCTCACACTACCGGATTTGAACCTTCTCATCGACCCACCTTTCATCGGTCCGATATCTCTCCAGTGCCTCAAGTGCCGCAGCTACGCGATGACCTCATGGACGGCCATAGAGGTTCTACTTGCAGGACTATCGCAGCTTACCGCGTTGGATCTAGCAATTCAGGTCAGCAGCGGGCCACCTAATCCGAATTGGCTTTCAAGACATTGGCAACGCTTGGCAATTCGGATAAGAATTTATCCAGGTTGGGCTGTTTCCTATGGTGACCTTGTCGAGAGCGTCACGCGGGCTGTGACGTGCTCCCAGGGAACGCTGAAGGACTTTAGGTTTTATGGAAGATGCACCGACCAAGAACTCAAACGTCTGGTCTGCGCTCTTGGTGCATGCAAGCGACTAACACAAATCGGCCTGTCGGACATTCGGGCAGTCGAAGCTGGTTCAATACTTCCCCTGCTCGGTGACGTGAGACAATTGAAGCACCTTTCCCTGGCGGGCTCATGTGGAGTCGGTCACGAGATATTTGCTGGGTTATGCCGTACCAATTTGATCTACCTCAATCTGAAGGGTACCAAAAGAGTTGATCTGCAAGACCTACTTGGTTGCGACCCTCTGATGGCTTCCTTATCGATACTCAAACTGCCCGCCGTGAAGACTAAGGCGTTGACTGCGTTACTTAACCTCCTAGAGAAGTGTCGTAACTTACGGCGACTTGAAATCGAGCCAGTGGCCACCGGTGACGAGAGTATTCGTGTCGCGATGCTTCTAGTGAACAGCTTCACGCTTTTTCATCCAGAAAGGCACCTTATTAAAGTCGACCCTGATGTCTTTGTAACAGCTGATGCTTACGAGCATGCCAGGGAAGTGAGCCTCACTGAGGGGTGGGGCCGGGGCACTTGGGTAGACCGAAGCCCATGGCCGCCAAAGAGTTGAGGCCGATAAAAGTAGATTGGACGGATAGTTGGTTCCTAGCAACTACAGCAGAGCTCTCGGTTGACTTGTAAGTGAGGTCCCTTGACAACTTCGTTGGACTACCCAACGTTTGGGCTCACTTCGTCTGTATTGAACGGCTACAGTACCAAATCACTGCAAGCATTTGATGAATTATATATGCTGGAATCAAAGCTGTGAAATGTATCCGGTTGAGCGAAGGATGTTGTGTTTCGGTGTATCGAAGTATTACTCTATGAATGGTTCCGCGGGATTTCATTCGAGCACTTCACTTTTGCACCACCCTTCTGAATACTCCTGAGGAACCTACATTTCCCTAGAGCTTCTGGGGGCCCCACTCATCAGTTTTGCCGATAGCTTACACTAAATGGGATTGTTTGATGCTCTTCTGCGTTGGCGCGAGTTAGCCACTCCAGAGCTGCTAAGAGAGTCTCAACGTGCGATGTTGACCCGCTTAGTTGTACGCGACTGCTATTGTGCTCTACTGGCATCAATCCTTCTTCCTTTTGCATCGCTGTGCACACACATATATACTCGGCCAGAATTACAGGGTTCTCCAGTTCGTTATGCAAATTAGAAAATCCTTGTTATCTTCCAGTGTTAAGATGCCAACATTGGAAGATGCATGTATTTTCACCAGGCGGACCCAATGAGATATCGATCAACCGTTTCATCGTCGACCATCTCTCCGGGCTTGATACGAAGTATCTTCAGCTTCATTAGATTCGAGCCTTACTGGAATCCCGCCGATTTCCTGACATAATAGCCACCAGGAATCCCGTATGATACGGCTCGTATCGTATATCATTTTCGAGTGTCACCACACAGCAAACAGTCATTGTGTTGCAGGCGACCGAGGCCGTTTCGAAAACGTTCACTACATCAGATGGTCATTCGATAAACTTCGTTGAGACGGGATGTTGTGCCTCGCAGAAACAAGAGAAAATGGTGAGCCTGAACCAGAGGGACTGCTGCCGCTGCTCGTAGGTATCAGCCTATACAGGTGCTATGTCATGGTTGGGGGTCAGGCCTGGCCTTCTTCTTCGAGAACATTGACAGCCTTGCAGCGAAATACCAACTGTAGGGGAGTCTCATGAATCTGGTTGCGATCCTGCACACCAATTCGTTGGGGTGGTGTAGAACAACCGTCAGTCACCTTTGGGACACCTCTCTTAGCGCCAGATGACAAGTTGGCGTCAAACTGCAGTAAGACGTATGCAAGTTCAGATCATATTGAGTCATTTTTTGGAAAATAAAATCTGCCGCAGATGTAGATTCACGCATTACACATAGATGGGCTGCTATAGACTTGAATCATCCTTGCTATTGCACATGCACCGCAGTTGGCCGAACTGGATGATGAACTCGAGTACTCTATCAGATACCTGCCTGATTGGCTCGGCATGGGTGGCTCGAGTCGGCCTTCCTGCCCTAAAGCTCCTCGCGTTTCGACGCTCAAGTCGCTCTTCGGTGGTCCTGGTAATCCGTTGCAGGTTGGAGCTTCATCTACTTTTCAGAGGATTCGATAACCAAAGGAGAGAGATTGCAGACACCGGAGATCGACTTCTTTTTGGTGGCATTCTTAGAGTGGCTTGATCACATAACGATTGATGAGGAGCCAGTTGTATTGGTTGGCCACTCTTTGGGAGGCTATCTGGCAACCTGGTGAGAAATCCTTACAGCTCCTGAGTTTCGTACTTGATATTTATCATTATATCCCAAACTGTTAAGTACCCTCTATCGTGGCATAATACGCTTGGTTACCAAGCCTTGGTAGATGTTACCAGTGAGAACGAATTCGACGTATCTCCGTTCGCTATCTTGTGCCATACCCCATCATGATTCATGACCCTATCCGAATCTTAAGCAGCCTATCTTCATAAAGCAGTCAGCGTTATGACAATCCTACGAGGGAACCCTTCCGGTACCTCCAAACGAAGTAGGCTTGACCGTTGCAGTTAAACTGCATCTTGAACGTTGGCTTAACTATGAGTCCGCTACTTCTCTTTTCCTATCATTCCCTCAAGCATCCAATCTGGCAGTTCCACGATTATGTCTGTTCAGTTTCGCTATTCGCTATCCCCACCGTGTCTCCCGGCTTGTGCTGCTGTCTCCTATCGGTCTACCGGTAGCCCCACCAAAGCAGTTGCACAGAAGGCCCAGTGACCTTCCGAAAATGCTTCGGCTGGTGGATGCAGTATGGAACTGGAACTTAACTCCACAGCGCATTGTAGCACGCATGTGGCGCTGAAATTCCGTAGCTTTCTCTGTGTTGTGAGCAGCTACGTCTGAGTGGCGGTTGGGGGCGCGACCGAGTCAAAGTGGTCGTCGAGCGTCGTTTCGAAGCCTCTCGCTCTGGCCGCTGGGGAGATTTGGAGAAAGGACTTATCGCTGAGTATCTGTAAGTAACTTCAAGCTTGACGATATGGGTCTAAAACTCATCCCAGAATCGCGGAAAAGATTCCATCGCAGGTCCGATTAACTTTTTTTCTATTTCAACGCCATAGGATATCTCCTCTCGATTGACTAGTTTCCAAAGCGATTTGGATATCAACAATTGCCCCAGGCTGGCTGCTGCCTTTCAGGTACCAGATTAGTGCGGCCCCTGGGTCAGGGGAGTACGCCATGAACTCCCTCCTTCACCCGGTCGCATGGGAAGGCATCGGTGGTGACCGTCTTGGGCACATATATGCCCGAATACCCCTCCAGTAGGCATGAGCGGATAGTTGCACTGCTCCTCTTATGGCTTTAGTTTCTCTATGAAGAACCGACTCAGCGTGCCCACCCTTGTCCTGTTCGGAGATAACGATTGGGTTTGTACCGAGGATACTCTATTCTACTTGAGGCGAGTCACCGAGGTGAACTCTCGTGTAAGTGATGCTAGCCAACGCTTAGGAAATGGAGCGTTCAGGTGAAGCTAAAGATTATCTCATCGTCGGGTCACCATCTATATCTTGACAACTCAGTTGAAGTGAACTCGGTCATCCTTAGCTGGCTTGCAACGTACCCCGAGATGAGCCATCCGTCCGATATCTGATATCAAAATGATAGAATCGGATGAGGCGGTGACTCGACAGAACATATAGCAATGCTATAATACCATTTTACACTAGTAGTGTCACACTACTTCCAGTTTCATGCTTCGCTCTTCTCATATTTTATTTCACTTGAAGCTGTGATACTGTGTTCGATATACAAGTGAACGAAGTGCGCGAGGAACGCTTCAAGTGTTCCCGCCACAGGCGAGAACTGCTCGGCTTTAATCGTGGATAACCTGTAGAACATGCAAGAAGAGTGGGACACCATAACACATGGAATGCTAGATACAGTTTCCCCTCAGAAATCGTCCGATAATTACTGCAGTATCTGACTGAGTTTGATAGGTAAGTGCTAAATGGCGATACTAGCGCCGCGATGCAATAGTGAACACTAGGTCTTCGTGACGAAGTGGCGGAGCTCGTTCGGCTGTTATTTTGCTCGTCGTCATCACACGCGTAGTGCTTTGGAGGTGCGAGCGAGTGATCAAATCGCGCGGAAACGATTTAGAGAATAAGTCGTGGGTTCGAATCCCACAGGCCGCATTTTTCCGTCAAGTAATGTTTTTGCGCTTTCACTCGACACGCGGGGTAGTTTTCAAAAAGTTACAAATTTTCTAGGCATCCCCAGAGGAAGGGGAGTCTTTTCGTCCATAGATCATCAGCTCGTTCGCTCTGGTTAACGAGAAATAATTCGTACGCACGCACGCACGCACGCACGCACGCACGGCGAAATGATCCATTTCCAGATAATAAGCTCCGCTCGCTCCGCAATACTGGTAAATCCATTCACTTTGTACAAAACTAGTATCCGTCCAAAGTACCACTGAGACATGAGAAAAGCTGGTACATCATCCAGGGCAGTCGCAGACTGCGACTCACAATCAATTCATATCCGCCAGATTGTTATCAAACTTTAATAATACAGACCGAGCTCCAACCAATCGAACTACTCGAATTGCAGACACGAACACGCAATTCGACACTATACACCTTATAGGGCTCGAATCCCTCGCAGGACACCTCCCAGGTACTTTAAGTCGGACTTCTTGTGATTGACAAACACAACAGCGCCAAGGAGAGATGCTACTTTGATCTGACAGCAACGGAAACAAGCGCTAGACTGGTAGCAGCAGAGAACAAGGCAGACTATGCACGGATATAGTGGAGCCTTGAGTATGCTGACGTTGTTTCATGAGACCACTTCCGCATACTTGAGAAGATCGCACTAAAGGAGTAACTGACGCCCAAGGTCAAATACAGAGAATGGTGCAATGTTAGAAGGACTAAAGTGCAGGGATCGATTTCACAGCCTTCTAACCATAGTGTCATCCCCTTCGACTTCATAGAACCGTGCAGCGACATCCGTAACCATTGCAGAAGCAGTCGTGCGGACATTTAAGACAAAACCCCAGTCCGAGATTTCGAACTGGTTGATCCTTCTCTTGCCCACCGTTGACCTCAAAGACAAGAAGAGCCGTCGCGATAACCGATAGGATGGTGAGGCGCATGTTGATGCTGGCGGATAGCCGATAATGCTGTGGAGCTCAACTAAAGGGGATAATTTACTTCCTAAAGGTAAAGTGCGGAAAACCCACTTGTAGCACGCAAATGTGATAGCTAAGTGAACGATTTACTCCCACTTCACCAAAACCACAACCGAAAGTCGCTGAGTCTCGGGGGTTTTTCATCCAGATTCGAAGGAGGAGATCTTCTTGAAGAGGCGCAACTATGACTGCAGACAAATGATATCCACACCTATAGAATATGAGGGCTCCCGCGATTCATTCAGGAGATCAATACTTAGCTAATAGTTTTGCCGACCTGCAGGCTCGAGCTGCTCTGGTAATACAATTCCAGAGGCAGCCCTTAGAATGGCTTCATACTGGTTGGTGTTGAGGCGGCAAACACTAATTGGAATCGGCACAACTCTAGGCGACAGGCAATGAAGACTTCGAGGTACAAATTTTGTACTACTAAAGTTAAGACTTCGTGTTATCGAATACTTGTTATCGGGTTCGGGTAACTTGTTACTCGATATGGAACTAGAAGCTCGGATGCCTTAGCACAACAGGAAGGACCTTGAAGTATAGTTAGCTTACGCTAGAGATAGTAGTGATAACCAAGAACACACCAAGGGCAGGCGATAACCACCGCGTCACCCGCTTAGATACTACCTATTACTATGGCACGCATGCACATAGAGAACCATACAGAACCCTGCAACATAGTGAGGCTGCCTCACTGAGGTACAAAGGAAGTACAACCCACACCGAATAGTTGCCTGTCGGCACATGCTTGCAAAATATTCTTAGGTTCCCAGCGAAATTTCAAGCTGTAAAGAACCTCCACCCGATTCCAACTGCCGAGCGCGTCCTATCCTGAGCTAAGTCTAACTGAGCTTCACCGACTACATCAGCAGCGCATTCCGCTGAGCATTGCTTAGCAGAGCTTGCTCAGAAAATGAGAAGCGGCTGCCATGCATCGCCGTACGGAATCGGTTTTCATGCAATCCACTGTATACCTAGTGCGCAATACAGAGGGCACTTCGCTTCAGACGACACAAGTCGGAGGAGTATACGATCCTCCTCAGAGAAGGCTTCTGCCACAGGTGTAGCGTGCTGCACCCTGTACTCTACAGGCGGGGCTGTTGATTCTAGTATGCTCTCGCGGCGGCGGGAAGAGGCTGGCGACACTCTCTCCGACTAAGGACCGGCTATGTGAGACTCACATTGTGAGTCTTGCCATTGTATTGCCTAAATATCCTATATAAAGATGTCCATCGGAGCTTATGTATGCATCCAAAATATTAAAACAGAAATGTAGTCTGTGTTACGTAGTGGAGCAAGCTCTTGAGTTTGTAGTTGGAGTATCCTCATATACACGCCGCTAGCGCAGATGCTCGTTGTGTAGCTAATGCCCCAGTAACGCTCTCGCCTATACTATAGGCCCTAGAGTGTAATATAATAATAGAACGTAATTCCTTCAAGCTCGTATGCTCAACGATTGTGTGAGGGAACCGTTATAAATCGTAAAGCACAGCGATTTGGTTGCCTTCTATTAAACCCTACTCTGGAGGAGCGTGATCCCTCGACAGTGATCAGCTTTTATTCATTGAATCGGGAGCCAAAGTTTCCCTGAACCGAAGCTCATCTCTCTCAGAGAGCTCGTAGATGGTACATCGTACCTGGTGTCACATCATTGGTGTGCTCTCAATACATGCCATGTGCCGCATGTGCGCATGATGTGCGGTAAGGGCGCCCCCCGGGCGCCGGGCCGCTCTGGACTGGACAGTGATAGCTAGGAACCTGTTGAGTTGTGAGCCGTGTAAGCGTTTGAGGGTGATAGTTCCGAAACCTTGCTTAGTAACGGAGCTGTGAGTTCGCTAACGGGTTTCTGTCTTATGCATCGACTGTATTTCTTCAGTTCCCATCACCATGCGCTTTGGAATTCTCACCTCCATTGTTATGGCTCTGGTTTCCCTTGAGGGGAACAGCGAACACATCCCCATCCAGCAGGATGTCAACGTCGGTGATTGCTTAAGTTGTCCTTACGATTGTCAGTGCGATACGCACAGCTGCCATTGCCGTTAGGAGGGGCTTCTTGTCGCTATGTCTACTAGTAGAACATCTCAAGATGCCTGCTATCGTTTTTCCGAGTCGAGTGCTTCTAGCACTCGACGACTTCTACTTCTACTTATACGCCTAGCACTTCTTATACTGACTCTATGTCGGTGAGTAATACCTGCGGCAGGTAACCTGCCTTATTTGAGGAATATCCCTACAATTTCTGCACTATCTCACTCTGTTTGATAGGCAAGCCTTGCCATCGCGATGTGGTATCATGCACCTCATGACATGCAGTTAAGTGAGAATAGTGGTAACTGAGTGATCGCAACTCAATTTATTTTATCCAAAACTAGTATTGGTCAGAGGTATTTTTGTGTTCATCCACACTTAACTGTCAATTAGTGCACCAACTCAGCAGCACTGCTGTTACGGAATGTGTGCTGAGAAATGAGGATTTGTGATCTAATCTCTATTCATTGACTATTGATATTGTAAGTCGTCTTATGAGAGCCGTCCACATATTTGAGAGGATCATGAACCTGCCGAATAGGCGGGCAAAACTCAAGTCATTGGCCGTTGAGCGGAGCAATGTTACGAGTAATATACAGATATGTAGCAATACGACTTGTGTTGTGCTAAAATGTCCGCTTGGCTACTGCCACCGCTTAGCATGTCTACTCTGACTCTTCGCGTGTGTCTTCCTCCTACCGCGCATCGACCCGCTGCTGCTTGGCCTAGGGTGTCGCCTGGCAGCCGAGACAGGCCGGCCTAACGCAGCTGCCATGAGTTGCGAAATGTCCACCTCACCACAGGCGGGGTGAGACGGGATCTAATCTATTAAACCGAATTCATCCAGTTCAGGAGTGCGCGCGAAGTCATCATAGGGCGATCAGCAATCTCCACTGATTGTGAGGTTAGGTCAGTAATTGAGGCATGTGCAAATGAAAAAGGAACGCCCTTTAATTTCAGGACGTAAACATTGTACAAAAGCTGTCCCATGCCATCGCAAGATAGTATCGTTGGAACTACTGGGGCCCATAATGACTTCCGCCTACTTGAAGCTGTCGCGGTGGTTGTCTTCGATGCTATGTCAGAGGGAATCCTCACCATATCTTGGTCATCATGCTTCGAGTACCAGTGGTGCATTCGTGCTCGGCTTTCGCTGTCGATAACCTGTAGAAGATAGAAGTAGGGCCCCTATCATGATCTCTCGCCCTGGGCGAGAACTCTGAAGAGCGTTCCAAAGAGGGATATCTACAACACCTTGTTCAATCTCTCGCTCTCAGGAACGGGAGTTAGTGATGCTCATACAGCAGCACGATTGGCCATCGAGAATCTTCATCATGAAGACTTCATGGAACACGCAAATAGAGGCATATACTTAGCACCCACATCGTTTTTCATACGATTAATACTTTTAAACTATGATACGACGTATGATAGCTTAACAGTATTAATTCAGGACTAGCTCCGTCGGAGCTAGTGCGGAGCTGCTCCGATATTAGGATAAATCACGGACAAATATATTTCCGGTCTTCCTGTGCAATCTTCCTTGATGTATTTAACTGTATCCTTACATCAACTAATATGTCCCTCCTCTTCCCTGTTGGACAGAACGATGCGAACCCTCCTGTCAAAACCTGCTTGAAGTCATTGCAAATCGTTTGCAAACCGCTACATCGGCTGCACTTGGTTGCCTCCATGGCATGCTCAACAGTACTGCCGACCGCGGAAGCCTACTTGCCCGCGACGTCACCGACATCGGTCTAGTTGTAGCTGAGAAGCGCGAGAGAGAAGTAGATGAAGCGCTCAATATATTTAGGAGATAACTGGGTCCCAGCAGTCGGCCTAAGTTAGGCCACCTTACAGGAGCAAATCTGACTCCTATTGTACTACACAGAGTTTCAGTAAGAACAGGAGTTTCGTAACATATTCGCATTCGCCGTTACAAGTTAATAGCCACGTGGATGGAGCCGGATACGAATAAATACACATTGCACAGACACACCTATCCAAGTATGTAAATAGACTATAAACAGCATTAGACATATATACGGGAATACATTTCGGACATCACAGTAGTATGTAGACATCGTTACACTGAAGCGCAGGGCATGTGCTTGAGTATGACCAAAAGGGCCTTTTGACAGGCGTGTATGACCTACTTTCCTCATTGGTTTCGGCTTCGCTGTCCTTCACTGGATCCTCTTTCAACTTACTTTGGCCCCATTGTTCAATATTAGCCCCATCAAGAGCGGCTACATAGCGTAGAATCACTTCCAGCTCCGGATCCTAACTCATGATATCTCCCCTGGTGTGTTGTGTTTGTCACCGTCTCTGTGATGGCATGAGGCTGGCACTCGCAGCCGGACTCAGTGATGCGTTCTTTAAGTATGGTGAACCGCGTAGCTGTGGAACCACAGCAGCGGTAGATACCAGTATTGGACGACGGCGCGAAACTGATAACAAACTCCAGACTCAGCAGAAAGAGCAGAAAAATCAAAATGATCTAAGCATAGTTATTTTCCGACATTTTTAAATGGTAACTAATAATGT
>JAAPAO010000698.1:0-16780 GCA_013115145.1 Perkinsus chesapeaki
AGTTTAATAGGAAATATGTTACTAGTGATACGGAGGAGGAGATATAATAGAAAGGAGTTTGATAGGAAATATGCTCCGATTGAAAGGCGCGACATGAACTGGATTCCTTCTCGAGGCTCCATATCTGATATTAGTCCCTTATAGAATAACTACGTTACTAACACTCAAGCCTGTTGGCTACGCTTAATATTAATTATCTTCATACCATATTTCCCTTCAGCTGTGGTATATAATGGAGCCGGCGATTACGTGGCAGACTTAATATGGCTTACACTGGTGGTGTATCTTGCGGTAAGGTTAAAGACTCGGCGCCGTGGAATCTTATATTCTTCATGGTGCGCAGTTACGGGAGGTGAGACAGATGTGGGCAACTTGGAAGTTCAACCGATTCAGAAAGTGAGTCTGGTAAAGCAACCAGCTTAAACTTCACCGACTCTCTCGCGGCTCGTCCGTTGTGGGAAAATGTTCACGTGGCTGGCTACATCTGTAGTCGAGCTTGAGAGAGATTGAGGAAAATATGGCAAAAGCTGAAACCTGAAACCCGCTTGACCAACGTCCGGTGGGCAAGGGAATCTTTCGCAAGCTGATGGAGTAAGGAGTTGGGAGTGTTGGTTGCACGAATCCCGTTCAGAGAACCATATAACGCATAATTGCCATGAGTATCTTAGCTTGAAGCGCGAAACGTACTCGGTTTTTGTTTAGATATCTCAAAGATTTCTGGTCGTGGTTGGATTGGCTTACTATTATATGCGGACTCATCAGTAAGTTGTCACACCGGCGACCCTGAGAGTCTTCCGCACAGGACCTCTCCGGCGGAGAGGCTCTCTTCAATTATAAGAACCGCGTTATGAAGAATCTTCATAGCGCTCGTGCAGTTTTTAACGGCTTTCCAGAAACGTGAAAACGGCCGAAAACTTCCCTCGACTTCAACTTACTTATACTCAGTTTATTTTATGATAGAAATTACAGTACTTGTGGCTTTTCAGTTGGCGCATTCTACGCCCATCTCGCTCTGAGAATCGAAGACATCAGAAGTATGATTACCGACACTGACACAATAGGAGGTCTGAATACGACAAGGATTGCCATATTACCGTTTTCATTCTCAGACGGCTTCCCTGACGCAACGGCTTCCCTGTATGAAGGACTGAGCGCGGAACGCCTGGAATACTTCATGCGGTGAGACTAGCTCTTGAAAAGCGGGCATGAATTTTTGTCTGAGTTGGTTTGTCATTTTTTCCACTCTTGGGATTGCATCTGTAAGTCTAACCGAAACTTTGTGCAAAGCCATTTTCAATAATAAGTAAAGTAGATCTGGTTTGGGAGAATGGTTTACGCTACGATTAACAGTGATGCCCGAGTCAACGGTAAATCACAATAACAACAACTTTAACTTATAGCTACAGCACCCACAGAAATATAGCTAATCGCTTTCCTGTGTGGATGCGAGTTTATAGCCTATCACTGAAAACGGCTGAGGTAGTCTATCCACTATGTAATATGAGCAAGTCACGATCGGGTCCGATACCTTTACTGCGATTGGGAAATATAGTTCACTGAACTCACATCGTGTCTATAGGACGCTGCACTTCGTGGGTGGTTGTGTGGGATAAAGAGAATAAATTATCTTTCATTTTTCATTCTAGCAATTGTTAGTATCATTTCGATAGGATTATGTACGTTATAATATTGTCATGAGGATAATAGTATTTAACATATCAATTTCACCGTGGCCAGATACACATACAGCAGTTATATGCAGTTTAATAGTATTATAGGGATGTGACTGTGATGTTTGAGTGGTAGAGCAGCATCACTCTGTAAAGTTGCACACTCCGATCTGATAGCCACCAGTGAGGTCGTATCGGTTTAAGTCCGGGCGCATCGATGAGCTTTTTGGCGCACTTCATCTCTTTACCTTTTTTACCTTAGGTGGAACGTGATCTATGATGAGATTGACAAGATACTTACATTTCAGACGTACCAACCGCTTCTGAGATCTGCGCACTGCAAAGATTTTTTAGATACCACCGTCTCTTGATGTTCTGGTATACCCTAATAATCACTATGAGGTTCTTCAGGGCTTTCCGGTAAGAAAATTCGCACTTGTTTTCCTCGTTTAAGTACGATACATATTAACGTAGTAATGTCACCTGAGCAGAAACATCTACCACCGTAGCGAGTAGTGTCGACACAACTTGTACGGAAAGCCACGACGTATTTGCAAATGGATGCTATATAATGACAGTATTAGAAGAACGAAATAGTCTCAATGAGGGGAGCTCGATAACGTAAACTGCTGAACACTGCGGAAGAACGTTCTAGCCAGTTTGATATAACAGGATCAAATATTCCTCGCTGTTCGGCGGTGCATGATTCCTTTTTCATAGTTGTCCAAGTTCGCGGGTGATGTGCAGTCATGATCCTACAACTTATCATATGTGTGAATGACTGTAATACTAAATCATCTATTGCAACTTTCGGTAGAAAATTGGCTTGTATAAAAGTGATGTCGTTCGAGCCTGAAATAAATGTCGATGTTTTTCTCACGCGCCATTTAATCATAGCATTAATGTAGTACTCGATTTTACTCGCTCTGCCACTAAGCGAGCGGTATTCCCATCTGCTACTTACCATTCTCAGGGGTTCGCCGCGTCTCGCTGTTATCACCGATACTCTCAAGCACGGCTGGGTTGACATACTTTATTTTCTTGTTGTCTTTCTCACCGTTTTTGTCAACTTCGTCTTGGGAGGTAAGTTCCTTTGTTCTGGAAGCTCTTCCAATCAGAGGCTCATCCAGCCTCATGAGAAATTTTTTCGTCAAGATTCGGGAATCGTCCCCATTTTCCACCATAATCTACCGGATGCGTGAGAGCCAGAGCCATACATGAAGATACGTGAAAATGCTCTTACTTACTTATTGAGAATGATCGTGAAGTGAACGCTCAGAAATCGTCAATATCTACAGAGTGCGTAAAAATGAGAGCCATGCATGAAGATATTTTTTAAAATTCAGCAACTTCTTTCGATTTGCCTGTATTCAAAGAGTCATTTTATAGGGATGCTTTCCGGGGGGAGAAGGAAGTGTTTTAGTGCGAATATAAAATGATCATCTTGCTGTTCAAGATAGAAAGGAAATGGCAAATGCTTCGGGGACCACCAGACGTTTCTCTAGGACTCCTAGAGTCCTAGAGAAATGTTAGACATTAGATCATTTGGATATGTAGTGACAATTTATCACCACAACGCAACAGAGTTAATAATGCTTAGCCGTAATTAGTGCAAATACAGTGTAAATACAATTATGAAAGCTTACGGTAAGATAGTATCACAACGAGGAGCTATGAGCAGTGTCACTGCTGCGGTGGGCCCTTACTTTTACGCACCTGGCACGTCTCAGTTAGATTAGGCGGCTCCCTAAAAACAATTGACCGCCGCGTCGATAAGATAGAGAAACTCTATATGGCATCTAAGTCATATGGCATTTCGCCGGTCTCTCTGTTAATAGTTAACCAAATAGGTCACTCAGCAGTGGAGTGCATTTCCACTGGGACGCCTGATGTTTCTCAATGACTGCTATAAGGCCGCGGGAGAATACGAAGGAAATGATAGGAAAAAATTCATTATTTTTCGTATTTTTTTGCAAAATTTTTCAGGTTTTCTTCTCTTTGGCAAGAGACTGGAGGAATGGTCGACCGCTGGGAAGGCAATTAACACTGCATTCCTCTTCTTGATGGGCGACTTTAGTTTTAAGGTGAGTATCTCGCCAGGTGTGTTTTTTGTAGAAAAGTTTCACGATAAGACACATCTTAAAATGGTGTAAATGAAACTTCTATTTATCAAAGGACTACTCAGCATTCAGCTCCTACCATACGACTACATGCGAAGTTCTGCAGTGTTAGCAGATCCTAAGGAGTGTGATCGTGGCTTCTCTTGGCCGCTATTCGCTCTCTGGAAATTGCCAGGATAGATGATACTACTCTTGACTGTTCCACACTTTGGTTTTCCGGGGGAGATAGGAGACATGTTACATTTGCGGAAGGGGGGGGGGAAGTATCCGCTTCTCGTAAACCGAGAGTTCTCCTCATTGCTTTGCTCTTGTTATAATGTATAAGCGATCTAGAAATTACCTTTTTTAGTGCATGAAATCTCCTAAGGGGAGACGAAGAAAATCGAACGGATTTTTTTCCTGATTTTTTTCCGAATTTCACCACTGTTTCTCTAGAACTCCTCCGACAGCTTGTCTTTTTCCTGCCATTTTGTTCGGATAATGAAAGGAGTTCTCTCCCTCAAGCTCGTCCATCCGTTTTAATACCGTATTTTCTTCTCCTCAGCCGATGTCCGAGGTTGCCCCGATCAGCGCAGCAGTTTGGTTTTGGGTGTTTATGATCTTGGTTTTCTTGGTTATGCTCAACATGCTCCTGGCCATTGTTATGGATACGTGGGAATCGATCTACTTCTTTCCCGGAATCTAGATTTCTTTATCATTTCCTCGCCTTGGTGTTGGTGGTTTTTTTCCACGTCGGTGAATATATTTTTTCTCTCTATTAATTGGTAGCTCGCATGAATTTGGTCTTGGTGATACAAGTACTATTATTGAGGCTCGCCGAAGCGGCTCTTAATCTGTCTTAGATTTTTCCATATACATATTTATCGTTGTATTCTTTGATCATTAGTTACACCAATGTTAAGGAAGCGGCTAAGGCAGCTGACTCCGTGCCGCTCCCGGAGAAGCTACTCCAGTCAGAGGTGAGAACTTGCAATGACGCCCCTCCCAATGCGGAGGTTTGACCAATTTTCTGAGTCAAGAAGCCTAAGCATTTTCTTTACTTTTGACATTGAGTCTGAGCTCTACTGTTGGTGAAGTTGTGGCTCTGTGAGGGGAATTTCTGGTGGTTCCGTGGGCAGTATCATCACTGCAGATGCGCTCAGTTGCTCGAATGAGCGGGAAAACTTATTTCTTCTGAGCAGTTGGTGCTTGGAGTACGAAAATCGGGTTTTCGGGTTTTCCTTGCTCCGGGTTTCGGGTTTTCATTGTTTGTCTGTCTTTAGAGATGGTCATGGAGAAGACTACTGGGCTTGAAGGGGCGTGAAGACAAGAGCTCCCCGGTGACTCCACGGCATGCTGGCCTTGGCCGAAGTAAGCATCTGGGGAAGTGCATCAGTTAAGCTCTGAAATATCTTTCGCAAACTAATACGGGACTCGCAAATTTCTAGCGATTTTTTTGCAACTTTTTGACGGTAAAAGAAATAATGCAAGATGTGTTTTTTGGGGAGCTGATCATTATCTTTCAGCGCGAACTAAGCGCTTTACGCTCTTGCTTGAGGCGTTGGAGCCGGAGGCGGTCGATTGGCGAAGTCAAGTTGAGAAATCTTCGACAAATGTGGATCTCACCGACTGCGAGGAGGAGCTGGTTACATTGGAGCAACTCATGGCCATTGGAATACCTGCGGAGGAGGGGAAGGCACTGTTGCATGCGGTAAGTGAGCGACAGTGCTGCGGATTCGGGTGTGTGACGAGCGCAAAGTGCGTATTGAGACCCGCGTGAAGTCTTTGTGGGATGGAATGACTTTTATACGGCGAGATTCCAGCAAAGTGATATACAAACGGGACGAACTTGACCATGTTGGGCAAGCTCAACCTTGAGCTTCGTCCGTTCCTGCCGAGGTACGCGCAGTGTGGAGCATTTAAGGGCTCGTTGTCTGTGGAACTGTAGTAGGCACTGTGGAATATAGCCGAGGAGGGTAATGCACACAGGACGCTAAGATTTGCGCGCGCGGCTGACGCATGCGCCGAACCGTAAAAAATGAAAGTCGGACTGAGCTAGTACGGTCTGTTTTCACGCCGTAGCGAGACATTGGCCTACCCCAATTTCTGAGTATGTTATGTATCGCAGTAGCACACTACGACTGACCGAAAGTCACAACCGTTTTCTACCAGATGAGAATAGGTTATCTCTTTTGTGTGCTCATCTCGACGAGGTATCTTTTCCTCTCCATATCTTGCGCACCATGAAGGTCTCGTAAAAGTTACAAACACTTTGTGATCAGGCTAACACTGTGCCGTTCATTGTCGAAGAGGGCTCGAAAGTGGAAGAGGTGACGATGGACGATTTGAAAGCTCAGTAAGATTCGGTCTAGGACTCGCGGGCGCTACTTTTTAGGATCGAACAGAGCGTTGTCAATAAACCTTCTCAATGGGGAGGGTGTTATATGCTTTCGGTAGGGGGCATTTGTTTACTATTGCTGAGTTGATACCGTTAATCGGTAAGTTGCTAAGTGAGTTTTCAGGTTAAAGAATTGCCAAGATGGACTAGATGAGCTGAAACGAAGTATGAAAGCTTTAACTGACGAGGTTCGAGTTGCATTACGACATTCTAAAGATGCGCCGAGTGTTAATAGAGTATCGGACGAGATCGCCAACCTTCCAGGAGAGGTACACCTCGGCGATTGGTAGACTCTGAATGCTTCGTAGCAGGTTGAAGCGGAGCCTGTGAGAATCAGTGTGGAGGAAAGTCGGTTGAAGTTTTGATGTTTATGACATGCAAATGATTCTACTATGCCTCTCACTTTATTCTGTTGGGTTTGTAGCTCCACGATCGACCCTAGCATATTCCATCATCGGGTCAGCAGCTTGGCCCTGTGGCGCAACGGTAGCGCATTTGACTCCAGATCAGAAGGTTGTCCGTTCGAATCGGGCCGGGGTCATTTTTACTGTCAAAAGCTGAAATCACGTTTCCTGTCCATTTACTTCCAACCAAGCGACTACACTATAACGAAAGCTTTTCTTATCCACTTTAACTTAATCTCATCCTTTCGAGTAACACTTTATCAATGTAAGTCAATGAGCAATTGATAATTGAGGCGTGCGCTCTTTACCTCGGCGAGCGAGAAGTTATTTATTACTGCGCAGTCAGTCAGCCAGTGAAAAACGAAGTTGGACATGTTCGCAGGAACGCTCGTGAGTGTCTTCAACAAACCTTTTTTAATAGTGATATCTCTCTCGGAATTACTACCAGTCACGGCTTCTATTGGTAATGTCGAGGCGGCCCGGGGCGAGTCATGCTTTAATGCTCCCTCCTGTTGGGTATAAGTTTATACCAAAAAGTGATAGAGTGTGTGGAGCACCGGGATGCTTTGAATGCTATGATATTTACTGCCAACGGTGTGAGAGTAAGTTTATTAGGGGAATGGTGATCATATTTTGTTGGTAGCCTTTTCTTATTCGTAATATCTATTTTGTTATTTCTCTCCATTCATTGCATTTTCCCGAGGCGTTCGGTTGGCGGTCCCTCCCTTCATATCTTCATCAAGTATATATTAATATTTACTCAATATTATATATTTATTATATTCCTTTATTAAAAATTAATACTTACTTCATCATCGATGTGTGCTCGTAGTTTTATTATATTCTAACATCAATTTTATCAACTTCTGTGCTCCCTGTCTCGAATAATCTCTACTTTCGAGAAAATTTCTCGCTCCTTCATGCTGGTCAAAAGCGTTTCATTATTTTTATTCAGGTAAGGACCGTCGCATCATGGAGCTTGAGATGCGCAATAACGACCTCTGTAAGAATCTTACACTTCTGCAAGGTCAGCTCTTTGCAAAGTTGCAACAACAACATCCACCTAATAATAATGGTACTAATGGATGGTATGTACTTGGTGGTTTACAAACCCGTGGGGGAATTATCCGCACAGGTTCGAATCCTGCTAGGGTTCAAAATCTGACTTGTTTCTTTCACTAGCGTTTGTGGCGTCAAACATGAATATAATCAACAAATAATAATAATAAATCACTAGTCCCTTTTAGGAAGTAATTCTATCAGTCATCATAGTCTGTCATATTTCTAATGCTTTGGTAGTGGTTTGTGGTAGTGTTTGTCTTGAGCTCTTTTATTTATTGAATATTTATGATGTTATTATTATCTCTATGCGCTCGATAGATAGGTAATTACCTGGTAGTATTGTCTGGATGGAGATAGGTATTTAAAAAGTAGATTACAAATGCCAACTGTTGTCTTGAAGGCCAAACTGAAAAGGATTCCGTTTAACTATTATTATATAATGTAATTATTATATATCATTAATATTATATAATTATATTATTTATTATTAAATAATTAGTGCGAGTCGATCTAAGTGTGGTCAACCGGTGTCGTTGAGTTCATTTGTATATATGCTAATCTTTTACGATGGAGGATCTTAGACTTCTACGCTGCTGCTGATGTTGATAGGAGCCGATATCAATCAACCTTATTATTTTGTAACTTGATAGATTTTATTTTTGATCTTCTTGTGATTAAAATTTTTACTTTTTGCCAGATGGAAGTCGCCAGACTTCATTTTTCGAAGGTCTATCTTCACAGCCGACATTTCGTCCAGGAGGACCTCCATCAAGTAGCATGAAGGTAATATCGTGGCGCGTGAGAAATTTTATAAGGCTCGTTTCAGGATGCTTTTGCGTATGTACAGTCGCCTGTTTTACATGACCCTGTATCGAATCGGAATTACGTTGCCACGACCACATATACTTCACCGTAGCTGTTGTGTGGGATAGGGGTTATTGTTGCGTTTAGTTTTTGAATGGAAAGGTGTTGAAGGGAAAAGCCGAAACCCGAAGATGGTGTATATTTCTGCATTAGTAGCTTCACGGTTGATGATGTGTGGGATGTGTTATTATTTTGTTCAGGGTTATGGGAGAATGATCATGTGAGTTAGCTTGGTTAGCTGCGCGAGCTGGTTTAAATTAGTAGCTACCCGTGGGTTCATGCAGGATAGGTAGATATGTTGTAACCAAGAATCAACAATAGTATACTAATTTTTAATATAATCATATTACTTGGCAGTAAAAGTATAATACTATGCTATTCAGTAGTAGGCATTGGGACAATTCAGATCGGCAGCGGCAGTCTGATCGGTTTCTGCGATATCCAATATATCAATAACTATACTTGTTTATCTCTATCATGAACTACTTGACAGACCTGAGGGCTGAATACCACACCAGTCTATTATTGTGTTTTGTTATACTGCCTTGTTTCGGTTGTACCTCCCGAGCTGGATCATTATGATCACCGGATGGTGATTGCACTTTACTTCTTTCTTTTCAACAAATGTGTTATATCAATCAATTAGCCTTGTCGGTAGTGGAGAGATGAATTCCCGAGCCCGGCCGATTTATTGTCCTTCATTTCCGTCACAAAGAAGGAATTCCCAAGAGACCCTTGTGAAAGTCTCGATGAATATCTCATCGGCCGGCTTCGCGAAATTGTTATGCACATCTTTCGGTGTTGAAGTAGAGTCCAAATACAGGAAATTTAGGAGTGACTTACTCCTAGCCACTCCTTTTTCTAATACGGTTGAGATTTCATTTCGAGCAGTTGCTGTTGTTATGAATATTTCTCGTTCATCAACGGCTAGCAAGGAGGCTCGGCGGTCCTCGGTGGCTTCATCCTCATCAAGAGCTGTATCATTATTACGCCTGGTGTTCGCGGTTGTATTGACTGCATGGTGGATATGGATCATCTGCCAACTAATGTTCTCGAGCGATGTGGTAATAGCGGACGGGTGAAGAGAGAATTGTGAATTTTAACATTTTACATTCAAGTCCATGGTAAATGTACGCATCGACCTAAGATATCGACTATGCGGGGAATGCATTTGCTTTCCGTGACTTTATAACTTTTTTATTCTTATTCGCATTCTTCACCGGTGGCAATCGGTGTAGGTATGAATTCCATGGGTTAGCGACTAGTAGTTTATCGACACTAAGGTTGTTTGAAATTTTGCATTCGACTGATTAATAACGATTCGCTATCTTCTTGGTCGATTTTGGAAAAAGTGTTATGCATTTGTAATGCAGCTACTCATTCCGATGAAAACTGATTAAGGGAGACTCGACATGAATGGACGAGAGTTTTAGTTAGATTTTTCCAGATCCGACAGTTGCTGGAGAGGACTTCTCTGGCGTTCAATGAAAGTCGTCATTTGGCGTCGGACACTTGGATGTTGATGAAGGAGTATTCAAGAGTTGGAAGGCTATGGCTGTAATAGGAAGGGGAAATAATAGTAAAATAATAAGAGACAACTTGATAAGGGAAAATAATAGTAAAATAATAAGATCAACTTGATAAGGGAAAATAATAGTAAAATAATAAAAGTCAACTTGATAAGGGAAAATAATAGTAAAATAATAAAAGTCAACTTGATAAGGGAAATACGCACGTTGCCGCACATTTTATGCGGTTTAAATTAATATCGTATAGTAAGCCCATCCAATTGAAATATTTTATAAATAGAAAATTATTAATTCTGGGAATTTGGAATTGGATGCAAAATGTCGAGATTGAATTCGTTCTAACGTGATTGATATTATCGATTCGCGGTGGGACGTCCCGAACTGTTGGTAACTGCCAGGACATCTCGGAGGTCGAATGCAAGACAGGAACCGTCGCTAAAACGGTATGGGAATGTGAATTTCGATGCGCGCGAGAAAATTGAACATTGAAAAAGTTGTAGTTTTGTCAGGTTCGTTGTGGCACCATTTTTCATGGATTTATGGAATCTGGTGATGGAGGTTGCGTGGCCGTTTTTGAGGGAAAAGATATTTCCGGTGTTCCAGAAGTAATAGGGATTCGGGGAGCATTCCGAAGGGACTTGGGAAACCGTGGAGGGTCTTAAAAGTTGCTCATCTTAAAGTGAGGTCGGTCTTGAAATGTACTAATGGCTGCTGGACGATATTTTGGTCATAAATTATTAATGGTATATTCGTAATGAACAAGTAGGATTTATGGACATTTTTTAACCAGTCTTCTCTACGAAGGCATTCGTTTAGAGGGACGGAGCTGGTCGACAGCCGCAACTCCTTCGGGAGGGGAAGTATCCAGGGATTTTTTCATGTATAGTTCTCGTATATATTTCTGAAATGTGGGGGAGAACAGCGGTTTCTCAAGGAAAAAAATTAGGAAAAAATTTCCTGTCCGGAATTCAATACAGAGGAAGGATGTATGCTAGGCCAGACAAAAGGAATGCATTCGAAGCTTCCTTTGGGATATAGGAATATATTTTGGGAAAATCTTAGGAGCACCTGAGGCAAGTGGCTTCCTGGTACGGCAGGAAGTTGGCGGTGAAACTGGTATTGTCATTGCTGCGTGTAGATGGGTAGATCTTGTACATTTGACGGTGGCCGAGGGATAACTTTGAGTTGAGATTGGTGGCTGGGGGAGGAACTGAGATTTGAAGATCTTGTTATTTTGTTAGATATCTCATTCCTGTGGCGCGTGACTATATATGGCCGTTCCTGGTGACGAAGGTCTGGCCGATGCTCGAGAGGCTACCTTTGGATTTGAGGGTGGCGATTTTATGGGTAATGTGTCGGGTGGGGGGGATCGAACCTGGGACCTTTCGTATGAAAGTCGTTGGAAAATTTTTCCTACTTGCGAAAACAGTGAATACGGTTGCTGCTGGACGGCGGAGGCACGATGGGTTTCCGCGCAGTTTTGGGACTAGTTTTTGTAGCAAGCTGAATGTCATCTCCGTTTTACTTCACTGAGTTCATTGAGAATCTCTGAATCAGCAAACACCATTTGAAGGGCTATGCAGAGGTCAGTTCATGATAAAGAAGGTGTACTCATTTCTGATGATCGTGTGGTAGAAAGGATTTTCATCCACGCAAGGCCAATAGGACTGTTCCTAAAGCACGTAGTCGGCGAGATGAGATCTGAGTTATGTTTTCGGTCGAACTGGAGTTGCTAGCGCGGCACTCACCACGGAAAATGGCTAACAATTTTTTATCGAGTTTGAGAAAGTTTGATTTGTAGAGAATTCGACGGGGAAGGAATTAGGTCGAAATTCGCGTTGGATGTTTCTGCCGGTCCAGGCCGCGAATTTCTGATGTCATCTGTCTGGACTATTTTTATTTCTTTCAGATCGGCGGGGTGTTGATGCTGCGGAAACTGTATCCGAAGGCGAAGCATTTGACTATATTACCAATAGCGTGGTTTATATGGAGAGGATATTATTATATGGTAGTACCGGGAATTGAACCGGAGACCTTGCGAATGAAGGACGAGATGTTTGCTTAGTTGCCCGAAAAGTACGTGAGAATTCCTATGGTTGTTGGCGCGACTGTGGTGCCACTAGTGGAGAGTTTAAGAATGTGATGATCCGAATATTTATCGGGAGCAGTGAGTTTTCGGATCAGATACTTCTCGACAAAGGCGGACTCCTCGAAACTTTCTCGGGACGAAAAAGTCGCCCTACGGGGGTATCTTTGTTACTGGGCGATTTTCCCGATTTTCCTGGTCATCGATTACGTATTTGTGACATTTTTGGGGACGATAATTGACGATGATGTGGCGAAGAAAGTAAATTGTGGGTACAACGCCGCGTGTCTGGTAAGAAAGAGGGGACGGTCTCGCGGTGGGAGTCTGAAGATTCTCCTTTGCTTTTTTTCCGCTTTGTGATCGATGAAATAATATTCTATCGAAGATGCCTTTTTGTTTGTATCGCCTCTTAGAGCTACACCGGAGGGGCGTTTTCAAAGCGTATATAATGCTGCTTGGTTGGAGAGCGGGGAATTGCTTCGTGAAAGTTTAATGTTCAACAGAGTTCATAAGTTTAAGTTCATGAGAACAATGGCTAGTATAAGATCGTACTGATTGATAATGATTGTTCCGATGATAAGCTATATATAAGAAGGCACGAAGCGGGTTTCGCTCCGTTGGAATTTTGGGGTTGTTTTGGTGATGTGCCGAGTTTGCACTACTGGAGACAGAACACACCAGTGAGGAAAATGTTTATAATGTATTGAAAGTTATGGTTAGTCTCTCCTTGTTCTGTCGCACTATGAGGCTGGCAACTTGTCTCAGCCGCTGCATTTCGGCCAATTGCTCATCAATGATGATGTCTGTTCTTCAGATAATACTAGTGTGGATGCTCGGTTATGGTGGAGTCCTAACTACATTCGACTTCGCTCGAAAAGTGTTATGGGCTCTGATGGGACAGCAGGTGTGGGTTATCTCCTCGGCGGTGAGCAAATATGTTAAGGAAAAAATAGACGAGCACGGTGAGAGGAGGAATCGGATGAACTTTGTGCGATTTCGGAAATTATGGCGACCAATTTGCAGGATCGCTCCGCTTTGTTTTTTGTAATAGTTTGTCAAATTTCCGTATCTGTAATCCTAATCAGATTTTTTTGAGTGTCTGATAATTTTGGCTGATATTGAAGGGTAAAATTTGTACCACAGGATTCGGTTTTCTTGTCATCAGAAATATTTCTTTTTCAGTAGCGTAATCATTGTGCCACCGATGCACGAAATATTGTAATTAATATCTGTATTTAGTTTCCGCGTACAGAAATGGAGATGTGTTACTTATCATGCGCAATTGTATTCCAAACGATATGGGAGAGTTGGAGACACGCTCAGAATGATTCCAGAAATTTGCCAGTTAGTGGAAGAAGATGATAGTTGATTATCGCATTAATATTTGCTGCTGTTGCCTAATGATCATTCTTCGTCTCGGCCAGGATGTGGGAATGCTTCTATTGTCAGGCACCCTGTGGAAACTGGGCGTTTATTGGTCCAAATTTCAGCGTATTGTGACGGCCAATTCTCGGACAGTGAGTTTTGTATATAAAGTTGGAGTCATCGGATTGGTGGCAGTGTTGCTGCTTTATTATGCATATTCAGTGAGTGGGTGGATACTCCTCTACTTCTCTATTTCAGAATGTTATTATTCGCTTATCGTAACTTTACTGTTATATACTTCAAGTCATTGCGGGCAAAAATTGGAGCTTAGTTGGGAAAAAGTATGGTCTATCAAAAGGAAGATTGTGGGATAAATTTAGGAGGTGCCTGAACCAGCAGAGCCAATTCCGCAGAGCTGTGCAGTTGCTGTGATGGAGTTTGGGCCATTTCTTAGTGATTTCGATCTGACCTGGAATCCTAGTAAAATGCGGAATTGACCTTTTTGTTTGTTAGTTGTTGATGAGGCTTTTCACATTTGCGGTGTGGCCGTGGTATATGGTTGAAACGGGCAAGACGGTGTCGAAGAAAGCTTATTGGGACTACAGGTGGGACTTTTCTGTTATTTATATTCTTTAAAGTGCCGGATGTGGGGTTCGAACCTGGGTCGTTTCAGGCCGAGTCTGGCGTTCGCTCTATTGTTCCTGTCGACGGAGCTGCTGGTTTCACCTAGGCTCTTCTTCCCATTGTCGACCATGTTCAATATGGCCCATATGCCTATAGTAAACGGGGGTTGAATCTTGAGGTTAAGCGTGCAAGATACATAATAGGTCAAGTTTATACCTACTGCTCTGTTCATTCCCCAGGTATAATAATTGTTCCTCTGTCTTTATAGCTTCACACTCGGATTTGTCGAGAATTTCAGAGGTGCTTTTGCAATAGGCATTCAATCGAGCTCTCACGACGGGTCATATTCTACAGTTTTCCGACAATCTATTTTATAGTTTTTTCGTAATCTTTCCTGTTTTTTTTCGTAATTTTTCCTTTTTTTCGTAATTTTTCCTTTTTTTTGGAATTTTTCATTTTTTTTCGTAATTTTCCTGTTTTTTTCGTAATTTTTCCTGTTTTTTCGTAATTTTTCCTGTTTTTTTCGTAATTTTTCCTGTTTTTTCTGTAGGTTTTTGGTCTGAAATATTTCGGGGAGTTCATGCTTGATTCAACGGGAAAGATATGTTCAACTTTATTCGAGAAATTGAAGCCCCACGATGTCGAGAAAAGCGTTGAGAAAACGCAAGATAGCAGGATTCCCGAACCAACGAAGAGGTTCGGCGGAACTGAAATCGCCAAAGCCGCCAGCGAGGCGCAGGAGAGAATCTTGAGCTCGCCCGCGCAAGATCCCCCAGAAGTCGAATTGCCCGCTGAAGAATCGGAAGTAATGTCGACTGAAGCTAATGTGGGAACGCCAGAAACTGCTGCTGCCGATGATACTGAAATTGAAAAGGGTAAACGGCATAGCGTTGAGAAAATGCAAGATTGCAAGATAGCGTCTTTAGGTCCTCGGAGATCTTCACGGTTGTCTACGGTGAGGCAACGCGTGTCCGGCGGTGGATCCCCGCCTCCTGTCGAGTGAAATTTTCAACCGGAATTTTCGCCGGTTTTTGTCATGCTTTTTCCCGCTCTGTAAAATTACAGTTTTTACTATTCTGCACTGAAAAGCATTGGTTTTTGAGTGAGTTAATTATTGGTGCAAAAAATAATCCAACCAATTTAATTATTTTCTGCACGGGATTTAAGGTCGGCTAATTCTGCGAGGACAACTGACCATTGAGGAAATTGTGGGGAGAATTGAGGGGAAAATACGGAAATTTAAGTCGGAAAAAGTTACGCGATATTTTTACTTTATAATTTTCTTAACTTTATCCTACTTGCCTTCAGTTAGTTAAGGCCCGCTCCGTGTAACTTTTTAGCGCGAACGATTTAGGACCCGAGACTCATACCATTCGAAAGCTCGCGCTTTCTTCTTTACTTTAGTTGCTTTCATTTCCATTATAAGTGAGCCGAATTACTGTTGGGGAAATATCTTCATCGGTATAACCGTGGTTCTTGCCTTGTATATTTCCAACACTGGCACTTGCGAGAAGAATTAGGTTTATTAATATCTTACGCTTCTCTCCACCTTTGCGTGATTGAGGGTAACTAGCAAATTCACCCAGTTGCCTTGTGAGCTTTCCAAGATGTCACTGCCATCAAAAGCTCATCGTACGCCTCGAGCTAAGATAGCCATGGGGATGCCTATGAGGGTTCCGGAAGGTGAGAAATCTTCAGATCTCCAGATCAACTTCAGTTGAGGGAATGTTTTTTTTTTAAATTTTTGTGATGATTTTCCGCAAAATGTAAGTTCTTACGATTTTGGGGGGAAAAATTTCTCGATTTCGATTCCGGACGCGGTGGCTTATCTGTTTGTACGAACTATTTCGGGGAGGGGCATTTATCTTGTTTGTGCTGACCTTGATTTCCTAGACGACCCGGTGGCTTATCGGGAGCAGAGCTTCGCTCTCGGAGAGAAAATAGATTTCGCGAGAGATTCAGTTTGCACGGTTTCGGCGATAAATGACGAAAACAACAATAGTCAATTGCTCAATGTAAGATCGATAATGATGCACGCATGCGCAAGTTTATTCTGCAGACAAGCGTTCGACGGGATACTATGGAGGGAAGATATGTAATGTGACAAAATCGATCGCGTGATCGATTATCTTTTAGTCTATCACCACGCAGGGCCCGAGGTTTTCTGATGTTGACATGAGCCCAAAAGAGAGGCTGGGTGGGCTCGGAGGTTTGTCGACCATTGAGGAAGGCCACGAGGATTCTCGGGGATCTAATGAGGTTGGTCGTGACGCTTGAACGTGCTCTGTCCCGCTCGGTAGTTGGGAATCTTTGCGATTCTCGGGAGCAGCTCGCTCGGGCTGCTGCATGGCGATGATTAAGAGATAACGCTCCGTGAAAAGCGGGTTTCGGGTTTTCAGAACGTTGAAATGACTTGTTTTGCTTCTTTCTTTCTGAAGATCTTGTTTATAGGTTACCGGATCGGTGTCGCATCCAGTTGAACCGTGGCGGTCATCGATAGCGGAATCGGAGGACTTGGCGGGAGAGGTTGATGGTATGAGTCTTGGAGATCGATGCAGTGTAGGTCCGGGAAGACACGACAGAATGTTGCCAACAAGCTTCGAAGTTTTCTATTATATCTCCTCCTCCTCCGTATCACTAGTAACATATTTCCTATCAAACTCCTTTCTATTATATCTC